>JAJOOH010020602.1:0-28656 GCA_029582605.1 Solanum gracilifrons | reverse complement strand
TTGTCAAAATATTTTTTATGGTCCATTCTCATGATAAGACAATGTTCAGTAACTAGGATAAAGGCATTAGGACTTTTTAATGATTTCTAAGTTTGATATAGGGTATATCAAATGGTGTATCTACGGGATAACACATTTAGAAATCACCTATGTAAGTGTGAAGTGTAAGCCGCTTCAAGGAGAATCCGGTAAGGCCAGTTCTCTACGCACTTATAAACCGAGACGTGTTCATGGCTGAAACGAACAAAACAATGAGAACCAAAAATAGTTCAAGGGTTGATTGTGTGATTTATGTTGTCTAGGTATACACCAAAGCTTGATGGTTCAAAGATATCAAATCTACCGATTGACCGAGTGTATCCGATATATGTTCACTACGGAAAGTTCAAAGGGAAACCCACTTATCAAGAGGCAATCAATCCTTAATTACGAATCACACAGTTTTTCATGCATATGTTTTTAACAATAGCCATTCCCTATTCATGTGGGGGATTGTTGGGTTTTAAAGGTGTGAACAGGAAATGAAGGGAGGAAATGAAGGGTTGTAACTCACCTGAAGAGTTGTGACTATGCCGAAGGGTTGTGAACTTTATGAAAGGTTGTGTCCTTTCTAAAGGATTGTGACCGTTTGAAAGGTTATGCCTTTTCCAAAGTGTTGTGACCTTTCTGAAAGGCTGTCTTCTTTCTGAAAGGTTGTCTTCTTTCCAAAGGGTTGTGCCCTTTACCCTTTGTTGGCTATAAATAGATATGTTTTCTCTCATTTTTCGGCATCAAATTCTTCCCTTCTTTTGCATACATTTCTTACAAAACAAAATCGAATGATCGTGTCTGTGTGTGTGATTCGTTGCTGTCATTTTGAATTCGTTGAAATTATCGAAGTTTGAGGTACCGCTACTTCTTTAATGGTTAATCCGTTTTTATCTTGAGAGGAATTAATCTGCAACCTCGGGTACTTGAGGGGATTAAATTTCTTAAGGACACACAGTGAATTCTGTGGACTCGAATAGTTCTTTGTGTTTTTCTTTTCATCTTTTATTATTTCTTGTTTGCTAATCTGAATACTGGAGAACAACATATACTAGTAAGCACGGTGGAACATGTTAATGCTTGTACTAAAGAATGTGGTAATCTTGGCTATGGATATGCCCAGGTTCAGAAGGAAGTCCAGAAACTCCAATTTGCACCAATTGTTGCTCAGGCTATAAGGGTTGCAACTATTATAATGCTAAGGAAACTTTTATTTGTGAAGGAACGTTTGATCCCAAAAATCATAACGCTTGCCCCTTATATTGTGATCCACAAATTGCCTATTCAAAGTGTTCCCGTTTAGAAGGAAAGACGATAATTTATCCCACGGGATGTACCACGTGTTATACGGGTTACAAGGGTTGCTACTATTTTGGTCAAGACGGGAAGTTTGTGTGTGAAGGAGAGAGTATTGAACCCAAGGGTTGTACTCAAGAATGTGACCCTAGAGTTTCTTATATGACTTGTCCATCTTCTGGATTTGCCAAACTTAATGAAGTTTGTGTTAATTGTTGTACTGCAGGAGAGGATTGCAAACTCTATGATCATGATGGATCTTTACTTTGTACTGAGGAGCCTCAAAGTATAACCAACACAACATAAGGAAGTTGGTTATTTCTATAAATATATATAGATAGATAGGTATTATGCTATTTATTTAAGTAGAGCGCTTAGGTCCCATGTCACGAGGTTTAACTTTTACCCCGTATCACCCCGTATCATGTCTCACGCCTTCACCTTTTAAAACACCAAAGAATAGATAGAGAAAAACTTGCGATGCTCAACAAGAAGGAAAGACAATGAACTAAGAAACAATACTAAAATAACGGGAAGACAGAGTATAAAGTCAATGAAAATCATATTTTGGAGATCAATTTTAGTTGGTACATAAAATGTTAATTGGTGCGTATATAATTTAATTAGGGGTTGCAGTTGGGCGGGTTAGATCAAATTTAGACGGATCATAATGGGTTAAGATAACAATCGGGTCAAAATTCAATCCAATCCAAATTTGTTTGGGTCAAAATGAGTTAGGTAATGAGTTACATTACGGGTCAAGATCCAACCCAACTAAATTTTTACTAAGCTTAATTATTTATTTGTTCTTTTAACTATTTTAGTACCTAATAAAATTATTTTTTTCTTTGTTATGACTTTACACAACATATCAAATTGAAAGAAAGAAAAAATCAAAAAAATATTTTGACAAGATTTTTCATGAGTCAATTCGGGTTACATACCAACCCAATTTTTAATAAATTGAGCTAGTGAATGGGCTAGTTAATCTAAAACTGATTGGACGATTTGGGTTTGATTTTGCCACCCTTAAATTTAATAGAAGAAAGAAATGTGTAAAATGTATACAGGTGTGGGAGTTGATTCACTTGAGCAATATTTTGGGGTGCTTCTCTTTTCTTTATTATTGGGCCTCAGACACTAAATGGTACGCTTCTTCTCCAACTTTGAGATAGATTCAAGATTTATTTCTTTAACATAGTATAAAAGTCAGATTTATATCAATTTATTATTTATACGATATTAATCTCCGTCTTATATTGCTCGTGTTTCAAGTGTCCAGTACAAAATATGTGAAAGAATATGGAATCTCACGTTAAGTTAAGTTAGACTCAAATTCATTTATTTAATATTTTATCACAAGTATCATATTTTTTTCATTCGAAAATGTTTGTTGCAATAATATTTAAGAAAAAATAATTGATTAACCATCCACGAAATTACCTGCCTATGTAGCCTTAGAAATCCATCGGTAAATCATATCTACCATTTTCGTTGATTATACACATGAATAACATAAAGATTTTGGTATAATTAGTAATAATCTATTCTAACAGATTAATTACTATTTTTATTAAGCTATCAATTAATTATTATCTCCAGTTGATGCAAAAAAAAAAAAGTTATTGTAATTCAATGGCTACAAAGAGCATTGGGAAAATCTAACTTTTCTATTTCCTTAGTCTCAATTTATGTTTCACCATTGGAATTTCAAGTCTTAAGTAACTGTACAGGCAACAACAAAAAATGTCAACAAAATGGTCATATGTATATGTAATGTATCGATATTGTATAAATAGTGTATAATTTTGTATAAATAATGTATAACTATGCATCAGATATGTATAAATATTCATATACGTTGTTTATAAAAGATATATACATTAAAACAGTTCACCTACCTCAACGAGTTGATTTTTTCCCAATAAAAGCACGTAATATTACGTGTTATAGTTTATGCAAAAATCTAAGATATATATTTAACCTTCATATATATTCGAAATTTGTCACATATATGCCAATGTGAAACCTGTCCTCTCTAATCAGAAAATTGGAATGCAATATATAATCACATGGTTAAAGTTTCGAATAGTTGCAATAATTTAGTTAGTTAGACCTAAGGTTCTAAAGTACTTCTACTCTGGATATTATTAGTATTTCCAGTTGACCAAAAAAATTATTGATAGTTCAAATGGCTACAAAGAGCACTGGGAAAAGCTAAGATGCTAAAAGTGTTTAGTTTAAATAATTAAGGTGATTAGCCCTTTGCTTTTAGAGGGGAAATAAGTGCTTTAAAAGACTTGAATAAGTTATTTTTCAGAAGCTGAAAAAATAGTTTTTGCCAATTGCCCGAAGCATTTTTGGAATATTTATCAAGCACGAATTACTCAAAAATATTGATAAAAATGTTTTTGTAAAATTGATCAGTCAAATACAAACAACTGCTTAATAACGAATATATATGAATCTCCTTTTGTTCTATTTGATCCTATCTCGCCAAACTTACAAACTTACACTAGTAAGTACAAAAAAAAGTAAATCCTACCAATTGAGGGAGACTGTATATTGATGTTAATTAATTAGGTATAATAATGAAGAGATTTTGCCTTTTTTTTGTTTTATTTGATCACTCGTTTGCTATAAAAAGGTGAAGGAAGATACACACTCCTCACCCCAAAATTAAAAGAAAACAAAGTACTAATTAATCATTCATAATGGCTGTTCACAAAGATGTTACTTTCTTTGCTTGCTTACTTGTTCTTGGTAAGTTACTTTTCTCTTTAAATTCTTTGTTTGTACATACGCTAGTAGTGTTATATTGTTTTTTCCTTAATTAATATATATGCCTTATATTTGTTGTAGGATTAATGTTTCTCCTTGTAAGTGTGACGATAGACCACGATCACGATCATGACCGTGATCACGATCACGATCACAATCACGGCCGTGATCACGATCACGATCACGATCACGATCACGACCATGACCATCATGATGATCACGATCCCAAGCCTTGTTCTAGAGAATGTGGTGATTTTTGCTATGGAATATGTCCACGTTCAGAAGGAAGTCCAAGAAACCACATATGTACCACATGTTGTGCAGGCTACAAGGGTTGCCACTATTACAATGCTGACGGAAAGTTCATTTGTGAAAGAGAGTCTGATCCAAGAAGCCAAACGAACATTGTCCCAGGGAATGTGATCCTAAAATTGCTTATTCAAAATGTCCCCGTTAAGAAAGACCGACTATAATTAAACCAACTGAATGCACCAGTTGTTGCACGGGTTACAAGGGTTGCTACTATTACAGTAAAAAGGGCAAGTTTGTGTGTGAAGGAAAGAGTGATGAGCCCAAGGGTTGTAGTCAAGAATGTATTGAAGAAGGCATTACATAGTTAGTTACAATACAGTTTAGTTAGGGTCATTTTGTAAATAACAGAAGTTAGAGGACTAGCTAGTAAGGAGTTAGTTAGATTAGTTACAACAATATTTTCTCATTGTATAAATGTACAGAGCTTCCAAGTTTGTGCTAATTAATTCAGTTCATGAAAAGTAAATACATCTGAGTTCTTTCTCTCTGCATCTGAGAACATTCTAAAGTTACAGGAACTGTTCTTCAAGCTATCTTCATCAAGATAGCTAACATGGTATCAGAGCCTATGCTCTAAAAACGAATTGCTTAATCAATTCACTGAGTAGGATCAGGCGAAGCCATGACAACCATCGACAACGAGCTACTAGAGAAGTTGAGCCACAATCATCCACTCTTTCTGCACAATATTGACAATTCAGGAGTTTTGCTCAGTTCAATTCAATTGACTGGAGCTGATAATTTCTCTGTATGGAGTCGAGATTTGAGAATTGCTATAATTGGTCGTAATAAACTTGGATTCATTGATGGTTCCTGCAAAAAGGACTCATATAGTCCAAATCTGGAGAATCTATGGGAACGCTGCAATGCAATCGTCTTGTCATGGATCATGAATTGCGTTTCGAAGGAATTACTTGGAGGCACTGTCTACTCTACGAATGCTGCTGCTGTATGGAAGGATCTGGCAGAACGATATGACAAAATTGACGGATCTCGCATTTTTCAGTTGCACAAAGAGATTGCAACTGTCTGTCAAGGTACTAGCTCGATCTCAGCTTATTTCACTAAACTGCGTGAACTATGGGTAGAGTATGATAGTATAGCTCCTGTTCCTCACTGTGATTGTGTCAATTCGAGAGAGTTTGTAGTGTTTATGAACAATCAAAAGTTGCTTCAATTTCTTATGGGGCTTAATGACTCTTATGAACAAGCTAGGGGATAGATTCTAATGATGGTACCTTTGCCTTCCATAAACAAAACCCACTCACTGTTGATTGAGAGAGAGAGAGCCAGCGTATCATCTCTCAAACATCTAGTAGTTCTAGTTCATCAGAGCTAAGTGCAATGTTTACAACCGATAACAGTTCAGTCCCTGCGACTAAGCCTAAGTCTTACACTAGCTCTAGCTATGATCCAAATGCTTTTTGTAACTATTGTAAAAGAACATGGCATACTCAAGGTGGGTGTTACAAACTACATGGATATCCTTCTGGTTATGAAAGGAAGAATAAAGGTTCTAATAACTCCTATGGGATAGGAAGGAATCCTAATGATAGAAGACCATATCCAAATGCTCACAATGTGATTGGTGATGCTGATTTAGACTATGGCAACAGTATGAATCAGATATCACAGGATTATGGCAGAGGTTCTAGGCAAAGTGATCATACTGATTATCACAGAGGTATGACTGTGTTACATCAGCAATATAATCAAATATTAAATATGCTTGGTCAGTCTAATATACAGGGTGGCACTGAGGCAGCACCAACTCCACACTCTGCCAACTTAGCTCAGGACAATCACTCTTCAGCAGGTAATGCAACAGCTCTCTCAGCTAATTCTACACACACTGGTTGGATTGTAGAATCTGCTGCAACCAATCATATGACCCCCCACTTAGCTATGCTTGATCAGAAACTCCAAATTCCCATTGATCAACATAGGAGGGTACAATTACCTAATAGTGATAATACCATCATCACACATACAAGCTCCTGTAATTTGACTTCCGAAGACATTATCAAAAAATGTTCTTGTTGTTCCTGATTTTAAATTCAACCTACTCTCAGTATCACAAATTACTAAAGACTTACATTGTACAGTGTGTTTCTTTCCTGATTTTGCTATCATTCAGGACCTCTACAGTGGGCAGGTGAAGGTGATTGGTAGAGAAAATACTGGTCTCTATCTTCTTCCTGCTCACACCTTTCACTCAGACAAAACCACCAAATGTTACTCTTCCTCAGCTCATAGTGCTGATCATACCACTGAAGCTCAAATTCTGTTGTGGCATCAAAGACTAGGTCACACTTCTTCCAGTGTGCTTTCACATGCTCTGGATCTTCCTACCAGTCAGTGTTCCAAGGAGATTCATAACTGTCTTGTTTGCCCTTTAGCTAAACAACATAGATTACCTTTTCCACATAGTACTTCTATGTCTTCATGTCCTTTTCATTTGCTTCATATAGATGTTTGGGGTCCCTTTAATACTCCTACATATGATGGTAATAGATTTTTTGTTACCATTGTTGATGGTTGTACTCGAATGTTGTGGTTGTTTCTACTAAAAGTGAAAAGTGATATTTGTGTTGTCTTGACAAACATTTTCACCTTAGTTAGAACTCAGTTTAATGCTGTCATTAAAACCATTCGAACTGATAATGGCTCTGAGTTCGTCAACTCTAAATGTCAAAGATTATGTACAAGGCTGGGCATTGTTCATCAGAGAAGATGTATTCATACTCCTCAGCAAAATGGGATTGCTGAAAGGAAGCATAAACATATCCTTGAAGTGGCTAGGGCAGTCCGATTTCAAGGCCACATTCCACTAAAGTTTTGGGGACATTGTATTCTTTCTGCTGCTTATATCATGAACAGGTTGCCTACACCTGTCCTCCATGACAAATCTCCTTATGAAGTTTTTCACAACATCAAACCTTTTCTTCATCATGTGAGTTCTGGGATGCCTATGTTTTGCTAAGACTATGTATATTCATGACAAGTTTCAGCCTAGGAGTGTGACTGCCATTCATATGGGTTATAGTGAACATACTAAAGGATATATTATCTACAACATCACTGAGAGAGTGTTCTTTCTCAGCAGAGATGTGTTGTTTAAAGAGTCTATGTTTCCATTTGTTGCACCTTCCACTACTGCTTGGCATCTGTTCCCTGCAGCTACTACATCATTTGATGAATCCTATCCTGATATTGTTGATCCAGTTGTTTCATCATCCCCTCCTATAGCTGTACCTGAGGCTGTGCCTGTGGTTTCTGCTGTGAGAAGGTCTTAGAGAACTACCAAAGCCCCTTTATGGTTACAAGACTATGTAACATCTGCTCATCTCAGTTCTAGCAAAGCCCTATATTCCATTGATAAATATATAGGTTATGATCACTTGTCCTCCACCTATCAGGCCTTTCTCTCTTCCTTTGGTTCTGAGGTTGAACCTGCTACTTTTGAAGAGGCTTGTAAGGATCCTAGGTGGGTTGAAGCTATGCAGGCAAAAATCTCAACTTTAGAGGCACATCACACCTGTCCATTTGCCTCATCACAAGAAGGCTATCGGCTACAAATGGATATTCAAAATCAAGTATCAAGCCTCTGGCCAGGTTGAAAGGTTTAAGGCTAGACTTGTCGCAAAGGGTTTTAATCAAAAGGAGGGCTTGGATTACAAGGAAACCTTCTCTCCTATTGTCAAAATGGTGACAATTAGGAGTGTGTTGGCTCTTGCAGCTGTTGAACATTGGCATATCCATCAGATGGATGTATCTAATGCTTTCCTTCACGGTGACTTGTTTGGTGAGGTATATATGACCCTTCCTCAAGGCTTTCTACTTCCTAAGGGATTTACTGTGCAGGGGGAGAAACCAGTGTGTAGTCTCACTAAATCCCTGTATGGATTGAAACAAGCTCCTAGACAATGGAATGTGAAACTCACAGATGCACTTATCAGACTTGGCTTTGTTCAAAGTCATTTGGATTACTCATTGTTTATCAAAAGGGAAGACACCTCTATGGTTATAATTCTGGTATATGTTGATGATCTGATGGTTACAGGTAATGATCTCAGTCTCATTCAACATACCAAAAGAATATTACAGGATACCTTCAAAATGAAAGACTTAGGAGATCTCAAATATTTCCTTGGTATTGAGTTTGCTAGATCACAAAAAGGGATTATGATGCATCAGAGAAAATACACTCTTGAAATCATATCTGAAGTTGGTCTTGGTGCTGCTAAACCAGCTTCTACTCCTCTTGATCCATATGTACAGTTAACTACCAAGGAGTATGATGAACAAAATGGGATAAACAAGGAAGATAACTACTTGAAGATCCATCAGTTTACAGGAGATTAGTTAGGAAAACTGTTATATCTAAATGTCACTCGACCTGACATTACATTTGCTACACAGACACTAAGTCAATTTCTACATCAACCTAAGCAGTCTCATCTCAATGTTGCTCTTATAGTAGCCAAATACATCAAATGTGAAGCAGGGCTGGGTGTGTTGTTATCCAGCAAGAACAACAAACAACTAAAAGTCTATTGTGATCCAGATTGGGGGGCATGCTTACACACAAGAAGATCAGTTACAGGATTTATGGTGAAGCTGGGAGAGTCCCTCATATCATGGAAATCCAAGAAACAAGGAACAATATCGCGAAGCTCAGCTGAAGCTGAGTACAGGAGTATGGCAAGTGCAGTAGCTGAAGTGGTCTGAATAGTGAATTTGTTCAAGGAGCTAGGAGGTGAAGTTCTAACTCCAGTTACCATCTATAGTGATAGCAAGTCTGCAATTCAAATTGCTGCCAATCCAGTGCTACATGAAATAACTAAACATATAGAACTGGACTGTCATTTCATAAGAGAGAAAATTCAAAATGGCCTAGTTCGAACTGAGTAATTGACCACCAAGGAACAAGAGGCTGACATTCTCACAAAGGGACTGGGCAAGTGTCAGCACGAGTATTTGATGTCCAAGTTTGGCGTACTGAACTTGTTTATACCTACAAACTTGAGGGGGAGTATTGAAGAAGGCATTACATAGTTGGTTACAATACAGTTTAGTTAGGGTCATTTTGTAAATAACAAAAGTTAGAGGACTAGCTAGTAAGGAGTTAGATTAGTTACAACAATATTTTCTCATTGTATAAATGTACAGAGCTTCCAAGTTTGTGCTAATTAATTTAGTTCATGAAAAGTAAATACATCTGAGTTCTTTCTCTCTGCATCTGAGAACATTCTAGAGTTGCAAGAACTGTTCTTCAAGCTATCTTCATCAAGATAACTAACATAATGTGACCCTAAAGTTTCTTACATGACTTGCCCATCTACTGGATTGACATACCATACTGGAGTTTGTGTTAATTGTTGTACCTCAAAAGCGGGATGCAATCTCTATAGTCATGATGGATCTTTAATTTGTATTGAGGATCCTAAAAATCATTAGTAGTATGAAATAATATGTAAGAAATAAAACCATGACGATATATTCATTATTGTCATGCTAATCTCTGTAATGTGGCAATGGAGGTTTTTCTACCACAATAAATTACGAAATAAAACACTAGTTTCTTTTACTTCTAAAATCTAGTATTAGCTGACTAGTTTACTTAATTACTGTACTCAAAATACTCTACATCTTATCTAAATGTTTAAGTTTTAGAGAAAACACATTTTTATTATTTAATTGCATTAAATAAGTTCCTTAAAATGTAAAAATTAAATCTTCTAATGAAATAGGAAAAACACATTTCATAACAATGGTCTCCTCCTTGCTCACCCTTCAACACGCCTCATCCCCACACTACCCCTCTACCTCCACCTCTTATCATATTTAACTATACTCCCTTCATCTCATTTTATATGTAACGATCGGATATCGTTTTTATAGAATTTTGGGCCGAAAAATATTTTCTTAGTAACTTATAATTTCCCAATCTAATTCAGATTTGGACAAAATCGGAGTCTTTAAGGTGTAGGGAAATCTGGTAACAATCGGGTGATTTAATTATGATTTTAATTACATGAGTACTTAGATAAGTCGTTAAGGAACCCGTACGACTTTACGAAATTGAATTTGGGTGAGTAGAACTCCCGGAATCAAACTTAGCGTGAATGGTATTTTCTGAGCGTCGTTGGTTAAAGGTGTGTTGTGAAATGGGGATCTTGAAATTATTGAAATAGCTCACTGTTTCGTGTAAGTCGCTTTGGCGGTGGTTTTGGTCACTCTGGCGGTGACGCAGTAGCGGGGCGAGGAACGCTGTGGCAGGCCAGATGCGACTTAAAGTCTTAAATAAACCCTAAAACGTCTTTATTCTGCACTTTTCGTTATTTAGAGCTAAGGAATGAATCCAAGGCGACTCTTGACAGTTTTTCACCATTCGTAAGGCTAAAGGTAAGCTTTTAACTCTCCGAATCCATTTTTCGATCCGTAAAACATAATAGAATGGATAATTATCGATGAGGGAGGGTTTTGATCTAGAAACTATGATGGAAAAAGCCCTGGTTTGGATACTTGGGATCATGGGTATGATCTAGGGTTGTTAGAATTATTATTAATCCAGGTAAGTAGTGCTTGCTTATTGATTCCCGTATTATATTGATTGTTTGTAGACTAAGAACAAGCGGAACGAATCTGAAAAGGGAAGAATCAAGTTTCTTAGGGTTTCAAGCTTGTTTCGAGGTAGGTGATGGTTGTGATTCTATGATTGTGTGATGTATGTTTGTCTTTGCTTTAGTATGATGCACGTATGTGTGCGAATGTTGCATTATTGATCACACTTGTTGTAAATGAGGATATATGACTATGAATGCCATGAATCATGACTTGATTGTAGGATTATGAGAATGTACTTTGTGATTGTGATTGTGACTTGTTGAATGGATCGGGTGTAGCGTATCGACACACTAACTTGGATCGGTTGCCACGTTCTGGCATAATTATTGGATCGGTTTCCACGTTCCGGCAAAATCTTTGGATCGAGTACCACGTTCCAATATGCTAACTGTTTGAGTTTGTGTTCCATGAGAGGACCAATGACTTGTCATAATTGTGTATCTTGAGAAATGTGAAGTTGTTCGTTATTCGTAAATGTTGATAATATTGTATATGTTTGATAGATGCATGTGATTATATTGTTGTATTTGTTTATGTATGTTTCATTTTGTGGGATAGCCGTGTGATCCTACCAGTACACTGTGGTTGTGCACTTGCTGTTTCTTTATTAAGTACAGGGCATCTTCAAACGGCTATTGACAGACCTCTCTTAGAAGATCAGTGATCATTCGAATTCAAGGGTGAGGCAATATTTCCGGGATGCCATTGGTTCTCTTTCGTCTATGTCCACCATTTCGGACTTAGACTTTCTAGTTAGTTATTAGTGCATTAATTGGGGTTGTATCCCTTCTTGATTAGACTTGTTGAACTTTAGATGTTTTGGTACATTGACTTTCAGGTTCTATGCGCATTTTTCGCTTTGTTTAGTTGTTAGATCTTTTGAAAGTTTATGGAAACTTCAATATTTAGCTATTTAACTTGCTTTCGTAACTTAAATGCTTTAGTTTTTGGTTTAGTTGCTTGGTTTGGGTTGTAGTAGTGGTTCTCCCATCGGAGGGTTATTGTGGGTGTCAATCACGATGGTCTGGATCATGACAGAGTTGGTATCAGAGCCTAGGTTTGTTGATCTCGATGTACCAAAACGATTCTAGTAGAGTCTTGCGGAACGGTACGGGGATGCCTTTACTTTTCTTCAAGAGGCTATAGGACTTTAGGAAATCTCTCTGTTTTCTCTTGTCTTCTTTCGTGCTATGAATTGATTCCAATTGGTATATGGCGATTCAAATTGGTATCTAACCTCTTTCACTCTTTTGTCCATAGATGGTTAATACGAGATTCAACGGCGTCAGGTCCGTAGCTCCTGTCAATGATCCAGCTGAGGAATCTGCAGCGAGAACTCGCGATCGAGGCATGGGTAGAGGAAGAGCTAGGGGTAGAGGCCGTGGAATAGTGGCGCCTGCTAGAAATGGGGTACCGATCGAAAATGTTCCCCAAAATGAGGCCCCTTCTATACATCATGAAGAGATTGAAGAGGATATTGAGGTTGAAAATGTTGTGGAGGTGGAACAAGAGAAAGAGGTGTAGGCTGAGTATACCAATGTTCCTCCCATAGACCTAGTGCTAGCTCAACAGAGCATGTCATTCTTGAAAGGGTTGGTTGGTCCTAGGGTGCTTTCTTCTGTTCAAGTAACTCAAGCTCCTGCTAATCCCCCTGTTGCTATCACTGAGCCCAAGACGGGTGGAACGGGAGGTAATGATGCTTTCTTCCGTCCTTTTTTGGGTTCTGTTATGACTGGTAATGAGCATGAAATGTTGACTAATTTTTTAGAGCTAAAGCCTCATGTGTTTCTTGGTTCTGAGAATGAGGATACTTATGAGTTTATCTTAGATTGCTATGAGAGGCTTCATAAGTTGGGCATTGTCCATCAGCATGGGGTTGAGTTTGTGACCTTTCAACTTCAAGGTGAGGCTAAGCAATGGTGGAGAGCTTATATGGAATGTAGATCTTCAACTTTACCTCCACTTACTTAGACCCAATTTAATGCTCTGTTTCTAGAAAAGTATGTGCCTAGAACTTTGAGGGATTGTAAGAAGGATGAGTTCATGGCCTTGGAGCAAGGTGGTATGTTTGTGGCTGCTTATGAGGCCAAGTTCTATGCTTTGACTAGATATACTACTCAATTGGCGACTACTGAGGAGGAGAGGATCTGTTTATTTATTAGGGGACTAAATTCTAAGTTGCAGGTATTATCTGTTCATATGACCTCTGTTGGGAGGAGCATGAATGAGGCAACAAACTATGTTAAGAAAGTGGAGGGGGTGAGACGAGACGGTCATGCTAAGGCATTGGCAAAAAGGGCCAAGAATTCAGGCAACTTTCAAGGTTCTTATTCCTGAGGTTCAGGGAGGCCAACGCTTGCAGCCAAGCCAATTCAGTCCGCTATGCCCGCCTCTACAGGCAATTACTCGGGAACTCCACCTCATAATTTGATGCAGGATATCCAGGGAGTCGTACCTTCAGCGGGAATCAAGCCATCTTTTGATCATACATGTTACAACTGTGGTGAACCTGGGCATATCAGGAGAGATTTTCCCCACCCACGTGTGTTAGATTCCGCGCAGCAGTAGTCTAGAGCAGTAGTACCCGCGGAGAATGGTAATAATGGTCGAGGGCATCCATAAAGTGGGCGAGGAGGTAATTAGTGAGGCCGTGGAGGTAGAGGAAATAGTAATACAGGTAGGGGTAACATGCAACCAGGCAGGGAAGTGGCTCGTCAAGATGATAGGGCTCAGTGTTATGCCTTTCCGGGCAAGAATGAGGCAAAGGCGTCTAACCCGATGATCACTGGTATTATTCTTGTCTATGAACGGATGGCTAATGTGTTATTTGATCCGGGTTCTACTTATTCCTATGTATCCGTGTGATTTGCCTCATAATTTGCTATGATTTGTGATATACTTGATATCCCTATCCATGTTTCTACCCCAGTTGGAGAGTCAGTCATAGTCACCCATGCTATCGTGCTTGTCCTATTTTGTTTATGGGTTTTCAGACTTGGGCTAATTTGGTGATTTTGGATATGACTGATTTTAATATAATCTTAGGCATGACTTGGTTGTCCCCCTATTATGTTGTGCTTAATTGTAATACTAAGTTTGTAACTCTAGAAATTCTGGGAAGGGAAAAATTAGAGTGTGAAGAGGTGTACAAGCCTAAGCAAGCTAAGATTATATCTTCCATTCGGGCAAGGAAATTGATAGGGCAGAGTTGTTTGGCTTATTAGACTCATATTAGGGATGTTGAGATTGAGACTCCATCCATTGAGTCTATCCATGTGGTGTCAGAATTTAGAGAAGTGTTTCCTAATGATTTGTCTGGTATGCCTCCGGATAGAGATATGAACTTCTGCATTGTTTTAAAACCTGGCACTCATCCCATTTCTATCCCTCCATATTGCATGGCTCTGGCGGAATTAAGAGAGTTTAAGGCTCAAATACAAGAGCTTCTTGATAAGGGATTTGTTCGTCCCAGTACTTTCCCATGGGGTACTTAAAGAAAAAAGATGGTAGTATGAGTATGTGTATAGATTACCGGCAATTGAACATGTCGCTATTCAAAACAAGTATCCTTTGCCTCAAATAGATGATCTTTTTGACCAATTGCAAGGTGCATTCGCTTTTTCCAAGATTGATCTAAGGTCTGGCTACCATTAGTTGAAAATTAGTCTTGAAGATGTGCCCAAGACGGTGTTTAGAACCCCCTATGGGCACTACGAGTTTCTAGTTATACCATATGGCTTGACTAATGCGCCTATAGCTTTTATGAGTTTAATGAATGGGGTGTTCAAGACATTTCTTGATTCTTTCGTCATAGTCTTTATTGATGATATTTTGGTCTATTCGAAAAGTGAGGAAGAACATGCCGACCGTCTTCGTATTGTTTTGGGTGTTCTCGGGAAACAAAGATTGTATGCTAAATTCTCCAAGTGTGAATTTTGGTTTACTTCGGTTGCATTTTGGGGACATGTAGTCTCAAAAGAAGGGGTAATGGTAGATCCTCAAAATATTGAGGCGGTTAAGAATTGGGTTCGGCCTAGCTCTGTGACGGAAGTTAGGAGTTTTGTTGGGCTCGCTAGATACTACCGTCGATTTGTGAAGAACTTTGCTTTTATTGCCACTCACTTGACTAATTTGACCAAAAAGGAGATATCATTTGAATGGACTGAAAAATGTGAGGAGAGCTTTCAAAAGCTCAAGACTCTCTTGACCACCGCACCTATTCTAGCATTACTAGTTGAAGGTAAAGGTTTTATTGTTTATTGTAAGGCTTCACATTCTGGTTTGGGTGTTGTGTTGATGCAAGGTAAGAATGTCATAGCTTATGCCTCGCGTAAATTGAAGCTGCATGAGAGGAATTATCCAACACATGATTTTGAGTTGGCAGCGGTAGTGTTTGCTTTTAAGATCTGGCGGCATTACCTCTATGGCGTTAAGTGTGAAGTGTTTATTGATCATCGTAGTTTGCAGCATGTGTTCACTCAAAAGGATTTGAATTTGAGACAATAGAGGTGGATGGAGTTACTTAAAGATTATGATGTCACCATTTAATACCATTCGGGCAACGCTAATATGGCAGATGCCTTGAGTCGAAAAGTGGTGAGTATGGGTAGTTTAGCTTGCTTGAGTATATCTAAGTGACCTTTGGCTAAGTAAATTCAGGCCTTAGAGTCTAAGTTCATGCAGTTGGGCATCTCAGAAAGAGGTGGGGTGTTAGCTAGCATTGAAGTGAGGGCCACATTCATTGAGGAGATCAAGGCCAAACAATTTGAGGATGAGAATTTGGAGGAGCTTAGAAAGAAGACTGCGATTGGTAAAGCACAAGAGACCACTCTTGATGCGGAAGGTGTACTCAATTTTAAAGGAAGAATCGGTGTTTCTAGAGTAGATGACTTGATTCAGATATTTTTGGCAGAGTCTCATGGTTCGCGATATTCTATTCATCCGTGTGTTACCAAGATGCACCATGATTTGAAGCGAATTTATTGGTGGTCATGCATGAAGAAGGATATAGCAGAGTTTGTGGCTAAGTGTCAAAATTGTCAACAAGTGAAGTATGAACATCAAAGACCTGCAGGTTTGCTTCAAAGAATGCCAATTCCGGAATGGAAGTGGGAAATGATAGCCATGGATTTTGTGGTTGGTCTTCCCAAGACTTTGGGGAAGTTTGATTCTATTTCGGTAGTGGTTGATAGATTGACTAAGTCAGCCCATTTTATTCCGGTAAGAATAGATTATAATGCTGAACAATTGGCTAAGGTGTATGTAAAAAAGATAGTGAGGTTGCATGGGGTGCCCCTCTCTGTCATCTCAGACCGTGGTACCCAATTCACATCCAAGTTTTAGAGGAAATTACATGATGAATTGGGCACACAACTCACGTTTAGTACAGCCTTACATCCACAGACAAATGGGCAGTCAGAGAGGATTATTCAAGTGTTAGAAGACATGTTGAGGGCATGTGTGATTGATTTTGGAGGACATTGGGATAAGTTCCTACTTGTGTGAATTCTCCTATAATTATAGTTATCACTCCAGCATAGATATGGCACCATTTGAGGCACTCTATTTGGAGGGGATGTAGATCACCCATAGGATGGTTTGAGGCTGAAGATGTGAAACCATTGGGGGTAGATTTAGTGAAGGATGCTCAAGATAAGGTGAGGAGTATTCAAGCTAAGTTTCTAGCTGCCCAGAGTTGGCAGAAGAAGTATGCGGATCATAAGGTAAGAGTCATGCCGTTTCAAACCGGTGAGAATGTTCTTCTTAAGGTATCACCTATGAAAGGGGTGATGAGATTTGGAAAGAAAGGTAAGCTAAGTCCGCGATACATTGGTCCCTTTGTGGTTCTTGAATGTGTAGGACCGGCGGTGTATAGATTGGTTTTACCTCCTAATTTATCGGGAGTTCATCTGGTATTTCATGTGTCCATGTTGAAGAGAGATATCATGGTGACAGGGATTATATCATTAAGTGGGACTCAATCATGTTAGACAAAGACCTCCAATATGAGGAGGAATCGATTGCAATTCTTGATCGTGATGTGCGTAAGTTGAGGACCCAGGAGATTAGGTCTGTGAAAGTTCAATGGAAGCATCGTCCAGTTGAGGAAGCTACTTGGGAAACCGATAAGGACATGAGAGACAAGTTTCCCCAATTGTTCGTCGATTTAGGTACTACTTCATCATTTTCTTTAGCCTATTTTTCTTAAGTTTTGTCACACGGGGACAAGTGATGGGTAAATTGGTATCTATTGTAACGATCGGGTTCTGTCGTTATAGAAAAGCCAACGGAGAAGAATTTTAGGGCGAAAAACTTTTTTGTAGTAACTTGGAATTTTCCAACCTAGTCCAGATTTGGACAAAATCAGAGTATTTAAGGTGTAGGGAAATATGGTAACAATCGGGTGATTCAAATATGATTTTGATTACATGAGTAGTTAGATAATCGTTAAGGAACCCGTACGACTTGATGGAATTGAATTCAGGTGAGTAGAACTCCTGGAATCTACTTAGCGTGAATGGTATTTTCTGAGCGTCATTGGTTAAATGTGTATTGTGAAATGGGGATCTTGGAATTACGAAGGCAACTCTCTAGGTCCCTGCCGATGCAGAGGTGCGAAAACATGGGGAGCGAACAAGATTAGATACCCTGGTAGTCCATGCCGTAAAGGATGAGTGTTCGCCCTTGGTCTACGTGGACCAGGGGCCTAGCTAACGCGTGAAACACTCCGCCTGGGGAGTATGGTCGCAAGATCGAAACTCAAAGGAATTGACGGGGGCCTGCACAAATTGTGGAACATGTGGTTTAATTCGATACAATGCGAATGAGCTAATTCGTTCAGAAGTCAGTTGACTGCTTCTATAGAGAAGGCAGAGCATCCTTGTCTCAGCATTATAGCACATAGGGATTCAGCGCTACTACAGCGCTTTGCTAACTCGAAGCACCTCGCTATGAGAATCGAGCTTCGCTAACGCTCAGCTAAGTCTTGAACCTTCGCGCTGACCGTTCGCATTTTAAATAGCTCACTATTTCGTGCAGGCTGTTTTGGCGGTGGTTTTGGTCACTCTGGCGGGGACGCTGTAGCGGAGTGAGGACCGTTGTGGTGGCCGGACGCGACTTAAAGTCGTAAATAAACCTCAAAACGTCTTTATTATGCACTTTTCAATTTTTAGAGCTAAGGAACAAACCCCAGACAACTCTTGACATGTTTTCACCATTCCTAAGGCTAAAGGTAAGCTTTTAACTCCCCGAATTCGTTTTTCGATTCGTAGAACGTAATAGAATGGGTAATTATCGATGGGAGAGGGTTTTGATCTAGAAACTATGGTGGAAAAATCCCTAGTATGGATACTTGAGATCATGGGTATGATCTAGGGTTGTTAGAATTTTTAGTAATTGGGGTAATTAGTGCTTTTTTATTGATTCTCGTATTATATTGATTGTTTGTAGACCAAGATTAAGAAAAACGAATCCGGAAAGGAAATAATCAAGTTGCTTAGGGTTTCAAGCTTGTTTCGAGGTAGGTGATGATTGTGATTCTATGATTGTGTGATGTATGTTTATCTTTGCTTCATTATGATGCATGTATGTATGTGAATGTTACGTTATTGATTACACTCGTTGTAAATGAGGATATATGACTATGTATGCCATGAATCATGACTTGATTGTATGATTATGAGAATGTACTTTGATACTGTAATTGTGGCTTATTGAATGAATCGGGTGTTGCGTTCCAACACACTAACTTGGATCGGTTGCCATGTTTCGGCTTAATTATGGGATCGGTTGCCACGTTCCGGCATAATCTTTGGATCTGGTACCACGTTCCGGTATGTTAACTATTTTGGTTTAGGTTCCATGAGAGGACCAATGACTAGTCATAATTATGTATCTTCAGAAACGTGAAGTTGTTCGTTGTTCGTAAATGTTGATAATATTGTATATGTTCTATATATGCATGTGATTATATTGTTGTATTGATTTATGTATGTTTCCCTTAGTGGGATAGCCGCGTGATCCTACCAGTACACTGTGGTTGTGTACTGATACTGCACTTGCTCTTTATTTGTTGAGTACAAGGCATCTTCAAGCAGCAATTGACAGACCTCGCTTAGAAGATCAGTGATCGTTCGAATTTAAGGGTGAGTCAATTCTTTTCGGCTTCCATGGGTTCTCTTTCGTCTATGTGCACCATTTCGGACTTAAACTTTCTAGTTAGTTATTAGTGCATTAGTTGGGGTTGTATCCCTTCTTGTTTAGACTTGTTGAACTTTAGATGTTTAGGTACATTGACTTTCAGGTTCTAGGCGTATTTTCTGCATTTGTTTAGTTGTTAGATCTTTTGGAAGTTTATGGGAACTTCAGTCTTTAGCTATTTAACTTGCTTCCGTAACTTAAATGCTTTAGTTTTTTGTTTAGTTTCTTTGTTAGTAGTGGTTCGCCCAACGGAGGGTTAGTGTGTGTGCCAATCACGATAGTCTGGGTCATGACATTATATGAGTTACTTTGACTTGACACGAAAATGAAGACTTTTAAAATTTGTGGTCTAAAAGAAGTGATAAATATTTGTGTGACTATAAATCACTCTGATCCAATGAATTGAAAAGACTTTAACTAATAGTAGTAAAAAAGAAGGGCGAAATAGTGGTAAAATAGTGACATTGAAAGTGAGAAGTTTTAATGGAGATGACAATGAATTTTTGAAGAAGAAAGAAAGAGGAAAAATAACAAAGAAAAAAATTTAAAATAATAAGAAAAACAAGAAATTATATTTTATAACAAAATATCTATAAAAATAAAGTTATGTTCATTATTTTAGGTTGATCACGTTCTTTAAAGAGAGTGGATACATTCTCTATGTCAGGTGGGAAAAAATGATTTAATAATATCAACTGAATATTGTTTTAGTCTACCTAGTTAAGGTATCTTTTTGAAAATACGAAACAACTACAAGTGTCACTTTATGTCTTTTCTCTTTTTAAAATCAATTTTAAGGGTTCTAATTAAATTTAACTTAAAAGTGTCTTAACCGTAGTTAAAGGTTTACTTTTAAAAAAAATTAAACAACACAAATTCCACTAGTTTAGGAGCTAATTACTTGTTTTCCCTATGAGTTTACAATATTACTAATCCTACCATAATTTGCACCTTGGATACATGTATCTGGCGCATCTAGATACATATATCTTAGATATATATTAATTAGATACATATAATTAAGTATATTTAAATAATGAATGTAACTGGAAGACATATAAATTAAGGAGAAAATCATGCGTTTAAAAATTTCAAAAAAATTTAAAAAATCAAATTTATGTGTATCGAATATGTTAATTCTATGAATCTAAATTGTTATTCTATGTATATGATATATAGTTAATGATTAGATATATCTAATTTGTTCATTCTATGTATTCGGACTATTCTTCTATGAATTTGATATAGTTTCTTTTGTGTATCTCTCATACTTGGTACTTTTTTCTTTTGTTCACGATCGGGTATTGACTCGAATGAACACTCAATCATGTTATCATGATAACGGTGGATTTCCAAATGCACTTAACGATTGGATGTATTTCATCTGTCCATTTTATGTATCTAAACATATTTTCTATGTATCTGACCTATCTAATTTGTGTCTCTAAATTGTTTTTTATGTATCCGATATACAATCGAAAAAATGTTACTTTCAGTAGCTATGAAATCACATCCTTCTTCGGCTTCCTTAGTGTTATCTTCTCCTATTTGAGACTTGCTTAAATTCTCTGTGATATCATACTTTTTAATGGATATGCTCAACTTTTTTCCATTCTTGTGGGGCTTTTCGCTTATACGACCATTGAAATCATCGACGACACTGGTCTTTTTGCTCGTGGGGGGCATGTAGGATGTGCGGGGTGAGGGGAGGAGAGATGTTGATGAGACAGAAAGAAATTAGTGTTAATTGGACCATTAATTGTGGTGTTTAAATTTAAAGATAATTAATTAATCCTAATTGTAAGGAATGTGTATATCTAATTATATCTTTTAAAATATAGGTATAAAATATTTAAAGTAGTAATATATGTAATTGTTTGAAAGTAGAGGTAAGTTAAGTATATATGGTAGTAATGTATGTCTAGTTAGGTAGTTTTTCTTTTAAGAAATGACTATGAAAAATCTCATCTTCCACAAATTTAGCTTCTGTAGGGCCATAAATCTTGGACCGGAGATTTTACAAAAAAAAAAATAAAGGGAAATTTTCAAAATGTCAATATTTTGGTATTTATAGGACCTCTTAGCCACACTTTCAATATTTATTAAAAATGTCAATATTTTAGTTTGTTATGCATGTGATTTATATATTTTTTATTTGTTTGATTTGCAAGAATACACTTATTTCATAATAGAAAGGAGAAATTAGGGAAGGGAATAATTTAAAAAAGGAACATATCACTTAAAATTCTCATCAGTTACAATTTCAAAAGTAGACGACAGGACATCCATCTCCCTTGTTCATAAAATTTCAAAAATCAATTTTTAACATTCCATTGATAATACTCAATCTCTATTGAAGTGAATTTGATTCAATTGCAGTTTTTTTCTGATTGGGAAGAGAAATTTGAAACAAATGATTACAATTTCGTTGACAAACAACTTTGGTGGAAGAAATTCCGACTAGAACTTCGATATAATCATTGTTCTCCAAAACTAGAACTTTCATTTTTATTATGTTTCATCATAATTGTATAGCAACAACTTTTGTATTTCATATGTGTTCACTTTACCATTCAAATTAAAATTGGTACTTTACTTTCAAAGTGAAAACTAAAAATTGTATCCTAGTGATAAAAATTGTATTACATAACAGCCAACTATATTTTTCTTTTATTTGTGTTACAAAATATTAATAAGCGTATCTCAATATAATCTAATCATTACATATGAATACGATTTATGAAAGGATACAAGTGTAACGACCTGTTCCCGTCGTTATAGAAAAGCCAATAAGGAAAAATTTGGGACCGGAAAATCTTTTCGTAGTATTTGGATTTTCCCAACCTTGTCCAGATTTGGATAAAATTGGAGTCTTTAAGGTGTAGGGAAATCTGGTAACAATCGAGTGGATCATTTATGAATTTGATTACATGAGTGGTTAGATAACACATTAAAGAATTTGTACGACTTTACGAAATTGAATTCGGGTGAGTAGAACTCTCGAAATCGATCTTGGTGTAAAGGGTATTTTCTGAGCGTCATTGGTTAGAGGTGTGTTGTAAAATGGGGACTTTGGATTTCTCAAAATAGCTCTCTATTTTGTTTCAGCCGCTTTGGCGCTAGATTTTGCCGCTCTGGCGGAGCCGCTACAGCGGGATGAGGGCCGTTGTGGCGGGATCGATGCGACTTAAGGTCGTTAATAAATCCCTAAACGACCTTATTATGCACTTTTCAACTTTTAGAGCAAAAGAACGAACCCCAGGTGATTCCTACTCGTTTTTCACCATTCTTGAGACTAAATGTATGTTTTTCACTCCCCGAATCCATTTTTTAATCTGTAGAATGTAATAGAATGGGTGAATATTGATGAGGAGGGTTTTGTTATAGATTCTATGGTAGAAACAACCCTAATTTGGATAATTGGGATCATGTGTATGATCTAGGGTTCATAGAATTGTTAGTAATTCGAGTAATTAGTGATTGTTTATTGATTCCCATATTATATTGATTGTTTGTAGACCAAGAACAAGAGGAACGAATTCGAAAATGGAAGGATCAATTTCTTAGGGTTTCAAGCTTGTTTCGAGGTAGGTGATGGTTGTGATTCTATGATTGTGTGATGTATGTTTGTTCTTGCTTCATTATGATACTTGTATATGTATGAATGTTGCAATGCTGATCACACTTATTGTAAATAAGATAGATGAATGATGATTGCCATGAAATCACGACTTAAATGTATGATCTTGATGATATACTTGTGATTGTGATTGTGATTGTGGTGTGTTGAATGGATAGGTTGCCACGTTCCGACATAACTAACTTGGATTGGTTGCCACGTTTTGGCATAACTATAGGATCGGTTCCTACGTTCTGGCATAATTATGGGATCGGATACCACATTCCGATATGCTAACTGTTTGGGTTTGAGTTTCATGAGAGGACCAATGATTTGATGTAAAATGTGGAGTTGCATGTTGATAATATTGTATATGTTGATATATATGCATGTGATTATAATGTTGTCTTGACTTGCTTATGTTGAACTTAGTGGGATAGCCGCGTGATCCCACCAGTACACGGTGGTTGTGTACTGATACTGCACTTGCTCTTATTTTTGTTGAGTACAGGGAATTTTTTGGCGGCTATTGATAGACCTCGCTTTGGAGATCAGTGATCGTTCGAATTCAAGGGTGAGCCAATTCTTTTGGGCTGCCATGAGTTCTCTTTCGTCTATGTCCACCATTTCGGACTTAGACTATATTCTAGTTGGTTGATTAGTTGATTAGATTGGGGTTGCATCCCTTCTTGTTTAGACTTGTTGAACTTTATATGTTTTGGTACATTGACTTTCAGGTTCGAGGTTATTTCTTCCGCATTGTTAGTTCATTGTTAGATTTTGTTGGAGTTTATGGGAACTCCCTATTTATTTCCTTAGTATTTAACTTGCTTCCGTAACTTAAATGTCTTAGTTTTTAGATTAGTTGCTTGGTTGAGTTGTAGTAGTGGTTCTCCCACCGGAGTGTTAGTGTGGGTGCCAATCACGACGGTCGCGGTCGTGACAACAAGATTCTGGAAAAAAAATAGCATACATAATGGAAATAATACAATCTGTTGAAGAAGGATACAATATTCTTAAAAAAAATACTAATTAACTATGAAAGAAATAGGAATACAAGATTCTGATTTTTTTTAGCATATATAGTGAAAATAATACAATTTGTTGAAGGATACAATATTCTAAAAAAATACAAATTGACTTGAAAGAAATAGGATACATCTATGGTTAAGAAATACAAATCTATTTGACATATCTATTGGAATGACTACAAACTAAAAAAGAAATACAATGTTCTTAATAAAAATACAAATGCTCAGTAAAAGAAAATAATTGACAAACAAAAATTAATTTGGATACATTATATTTTCTAAAATATTGACATATTGACATTTTTAATAACTATTTTAAAGTGTAAATGATTTTAATAATTATGTTTGAAATTTTGACTAGTTTGCTAATTTTCCCTAAATAATATTCTTATATTCGACCTTACAAAATTTACATTACTACATCACTAGCCAATTTCAAGGTCATGTAATTCTCTCTATCGATAGCCTTCCCAATATATATAATTCACATTATAGTTCATCTCTTTACTTAAGTACAATGTTTTATCCATCCACACACTGTGCTCGCAGGCCTAATAATGATTTCTCAATCAAATATGTATTATCTGCACATTTTATAACCACAATCTATTTGTAATAAATCATAGCCTACATGAACGCCAAGATGCTGCTACAACGCGCTTGAATCTTAGTCCCATGGTTCCATTCTAGCGAGATCGATGAATTAGAGTTTGTGAAGACGAAGTTGGAGACATGTTTCTTAAGAGCCTTGTTTCTCCGTAATCAAGGTTTTACACTTAGGAATATCCCTAGGGATTTTTAAGGAGAAGAAAAGGATTTTTAAAATTTGTTGGGGCTTTGATGAGTCCACAAATTAGACTCATGTAGGGCTTTATTTTGATAGGAATAGTGTCCTCAAATGCTTATTTTGTCTCAATATCTGATGAAAATTCTTAAGTTTCAAGTATTTGAAGTTTTAATAGAAGCATGGATACTTAGGTGCAAAAAGGAACAAAAAGGCTGAAAAGAACGAAGAAGCTGAAGCCTGAGAATCGCCAAGCACACTTGGCGATTCACCGAAGGGACACACTCCACCCTTTGTTCTAGTACGCGAAGCTCTGAAGGAGCAGGATCAAAAAGGCGATGAAAGGAGCAGTCGGCGTTTTGCCGAATAATTCTGCAAAGCAGTACTATCTCGCCCAATGACATAGAACACGGCCATGCTGAAGTCTAGTGCAAGACGGCGATGAACTACACCAAAGGGCGAATCGCCGAGTTAATCGGCGATTCCGACTAACCTCGCTGAAAAATCCGCTAGCACTATTTTATGAAGTCTATAAATACAAAAGTTGTTATTAATTTTTAGAGAGTCGAACATTTATTTTAATTTCTAGAATAGAATAGTACTTTTTGGGATATTTTCTCTCAAGTTTAGAGAGGGTTTTTGGGAGACTTGAAGAAAGAAGGATTTCATCGTCCCCAAGTTGGAAGTGGGTCTTCTCCATTCTTCTTCCTTTGCATAAATCAAGGTTTAATTCATTATACCCATTTGATTTTAGTATTATTTTAGGTGTATTTTGTTATTTCTTGATATGTGGCTAAAAACCCCCTTCTTGGGGTGTGATTTAGCAAGTATGTGTTGATATTGTTGTTGGGTCTTGCTTACTGATAGGTTAAATGTATTTTAATGGTGATTTCACCTAGTGGTTGTGGTTTAATTTAATTGGTTTGTAGTTGCAAATACAAAACAACCCATGTGTTTTCGGCTAGCCCGAGAGGGAGGTCGCGAAACCAAGACCGCTAGACTGATGGCCTAAGGAGTGGGTCGACATGAGGTTCAGCCCGAGAGGGTGAGCCCTAGTTCTATATCCTAATACTCAACGCGAGAGAGTGAGTGGGGTAAGGCGTAGGCTGGCCTTCATGCGGCAAATGGGTGTCCGAGAGGAACACATTTGAAACGGGGTAAGTTGCCCGAGAGGGAACTTATTTCCATCTAAAGCTTAGCCTAGTCATTATTATCTTGCAAATTTCCTATCGAAAGCATGTACCTAACGATTTATATCAACTTGTATTGCGGTCACACCCCAAGAACTTCTCCCCATACTTGATATTCCTTATTTTTGTTGTTTTTATTACACTTGTGACAAAACCCCCATTTGTTAATTGACACTTTTGTGTCAGCCCCTTTTTATTTACAATGTTTTTAATTGTTAATGTCTTTAGCTACGACTAGCTTGAACTTAATTTTATTTTTCTACTAATTTTCAAAACCATTCCCTTGGGACACGACCCTAACCCTTGATTGGTTTATTATGTTATCGACGATCGTAGACACTCATACTGTAGGTTAGTGTCGTTGGTCACGATAAGCATCAAAATGGCGCTGCTGCCGGGGAGTGGTGTTACTTGAGAAATTGTAGCTAAGTAAAGTTTTCGTTCTGTTTTAGCCGTAGTTTTACTAACCTTACTCTTGGTCTTGCTCTGTTAAGTTGTACTTTGAAGCAAGGTGTAACTAGGTTGAATAAGCACCCACAAATCAATGGATTTTCCTCCACTAGAGGTAATGAGGATCCGATATTGCATACTGACCTTCAAGCAGTTGGAGGGAGAACAAATACATAAATCGTGGGCAAGATTCAAAGGGCTAATAGATCAAGGCCCAAATCATGGCATCCCTGACATGGTTATTCTGGATCGCTTCTACAGAAGCCTCTACCCCGGAAACAAGCAGTTACTTGATCAACTAATTCCAGAAGGGATTGCACATATTCCCTATGTGATGGTGGATCAGTTGCTAGACCACATGGCTAAAGCTAAGCGAAAGATTGAGAAAGATGTTATGTTGGCCACGCTGAGGACACATGTGGATGGATTGGCCAAGAGTGTGATGAAGATAGAATCTCAGTGCAAGAAAAAGGATAAATGTGCCCCTCTTGGTGAAAGAAAAAGTTGCATGGACAAGGAGGTGGAACGCATTGAGTAAATTCTCTCAACCATTCTACTCAAGTTGAGTGAGCAAGATGGAGCGCTGGACGAACTGAAAGAGGACACTGAAGGCATAAAGTGCATAATTTGGTCTCACTCCAAAGTTGTCTAGCAGCTAGAAAAGGTTATGGAGCAGGCATTACCTCATGTTCATGCACAGGAAAACCAGGGGTTACCTAATTATGATGTGGGTGGCTCCAACTATGAAGCTTAAAGTCTTAACTTGCGTCGTGGCACGACGTTAACTAAGGCGCTATTTGGGAGGCAACCCAAAACCCCATATTATCTTATATTTGCATACTAGTAAAATAATAGTGTCTTAGTTTTACAGATTGAAGTGTGGTAGGTGCCAAAGAGATGCAGAATGGCGAGTAACAGACCAATTGGTGAGTCGTCGAAGACGCTGGCGATCAATGATATTTCGCCGTTTGACTCAAGGCACCCTCTGAGCCTGGAGTCAGTAAAACTCGGCGAGCTCAGGAAGGTATTAGATATCCACCCACCTGATCGGCGACCTCGATGGTCACCGCCATTTGAACATCCACAACTGCAGATAAGTTCTATAAAACTCGACGAAGTAAAAATTTGTTTGGTGAAGCGCCGAATCTCCCAGAAGTCAAAGCACTATCACCAAATGGGAACAAATGGGATAATTTGTAGGCCAACACACAAAAAGGTTGCTGATTAATCACTCGAGAGTGTGGGTTGAAGATAGGCACATTGGAATGCTAAGAAAAGTTGTACAGAACTTGATGAATCACTCGGAAATACACCAAACACCCCCAACATACCTTCTGCTTTACGCGACATCTGTTGAAGGAATCTAACTCGAAACAACTACCTAACCAGGATTATTCTCTAGCCCTATCTCTGTCTTTCTTTAATTTGACCTCTGGATTATTGTTATATATTTGAGGACAAATATGTTTTTTTGTGGTGGGGTGAGGCCCACACCCTTTGTGCTGATAGTTGTGCTTTATGTATATATTTGGGTTGTTCTGTTTTAAATTGTGTTAATACTGCTTTCTGTGGATGTTTGAGCTTGTGGCTCCGTTTGTTTTTATTTGCAAAATAATTTTGACCCTTTCGAAATTTTTTGATTTTTTCGCACATTTTTGCCACCCTTCGTGAGTTGATGTGGCTGATCTTTTGGAAAAATTTTGAGTCCTGGTTTTGATCAATACCGAGGACTTGAATAGTGTTGTCAATCGAACGAACATGAATGTACGGCTACGATGAGGCCAAATGAAGTTGCATAGACAATATGTAAACTCTTTGCATCTCGTTTTGATTAGCCATTTATTGAATTGATTCTCTTGTAATGACCGTTGCACACTAGCGAAAGTATGTGGTCTTGTTTGACTTAAGTGTCGATGACTTGTGTGATTAGCTTGCCTTGAACCTTGTATGAATAAACCTAGAATTTGCCCTGTTAGTCTGATTGATTTAGAAAGGTCTGCTTTTGAAATGATCTTAGGCAACTTTAAAAAGTGTGAGCCAAATTTGGCATATACCTCTTTTGTGGCCTACCCGTGAGTCTGTGAAACTCTTTTGAACACCCTTCGAGCCTTACCTTCCTTTGAAAGAACCTTGATGAACCCTATACCTTACTTGACCCACTACCTATAATCCTCTTGATTTGTGGTTTAGCGAATAGCCAACGTAAGTTGGGGGTGTGGTAAAAAGGAAAATGAGAAGTCAAGAAGTGCAAGAAAAGTCTCCATTAACCCCCCGGTGTTGCAGAACAATGGAAACCTTTTTTAAAAAAAATAAAATAAAAAAATAATAATAATATAT
>JAJOOH010020601.1:0-40361 GCA_029582605.1 Solanum gracilifrons | reverse complement strand
CTTTGTCTCTTCTATTATGATGTAGCCATTATATTTTTTTTAATAGTTGGTTTGCTTACTTATTACATCAATTTTAATTCAATAACTTCTTTATTGATAGTCTAATATTTAATAATGATAAGAAACCGATTGGTCTAATATTTGGAAGGAATGCTATCTTAGGCTTGAATTAAGAAGATCTCTCATATATATGATTTATTTACAAATTTTGAAATTGAAATGATACAAGACAAGCTCCAATTTGTGTAAAGTCATCCTCACTTTTTTTTTCCTTTTGTTTTAAAAAAGTATTGTCTATGTGAAAAGAGAAAAAGAAGAGAAAATCATATATATTTCAAATGAAGGTATGTACAAAATATATTTATCCATTTTAATAGTGGAAATTTGAATAATGAATGAGGGATGTACAAGATTGGATTTTAATTTTCACCATTGAGAAACGTTACTGTGAGTCGCGTTTTAGCTGTAAAACGTGCTTCAGAGTAACGAATTATAAAACGTTACTGACAATAACGTTTTATGTCTGTTTACTCTGTCAGATTTTTGTCTTTTCGTTATTCAATTTTTTTGAATAAAATATAGAACTACGTTTATACTAGTTTTGTAAAAAATTTAAAAACGTATTATTTTGATAAATTGATTTTTATAATAGCTTACTTTGGTCAAAAATTCGTAATATCATTTGGGCGACTCATGATGCATCTATATAACTTGAAGTGTAAGAAAGTTAATTCAATTATTTCTCCCCTTTAATCTCATCTTTCAAGTCATCGTTAGACCATGTCTATAGGACCTGTATTTTCTAGTATTTTTATTTTACATGTGGAGAAAATAAGATCCTCACCTGTGCTAGCTAACATTTTTTTGGTTTAGAAAAGTCAAATTTAAAATTAATATTGGTGTGCTGAAGCTGACTTTTTGTCGGCAACAAATTGGTTTTGAAAGTGAAATTATATACTTTTTATTTGTTTCTTATATTAAAAATACTTACTTGTAGTTAAACTTAGATTTTCAAAGCATAATTAATAAAAATAATTTAATAAAATAAACTCATAATGAATAGTTCTAGAGAAAGAATGTCAAATCAACGGGCAGGTAAGAAAAAATGAATGTAGTATTAATTGTTCGATGGTTACGCATATACCAAATTGCCAATCACAAGCTTATAAGTGAATGAAATATCATAAGCATTCATGTGATTGTTCTTAAATTAGTTTTTTTTTTTTTTGGGTTTTAATTTCTACTTAAATGGTTCTCAGTATCCACAAATCTTGCTTTCTAAATTTCATTAAACATAGGGAGAAGGGAACTGTGAGGAGATTACAAATTGAAGAATTGATTTATTGTCAACAAGGTAAAAGTTGAAGTAGATAGTGAAATCAGTTGATCTATCATAATTTACATAACTACAATTGTTTTTTTTTTTGACTAAAGGGTAATTTCTTTTTCGTTTAGTAAGTGATTCAAAGGACAAAAGAGATATTAGTATAGTACTATTTTGTCGATAAAAAGGACATTTAATTTGTACATGATTATCATTTGTTTGTACTTTAAATAATTTATTTTATTACTAGAACTTATTTCAAACAATTACTTAATACATAGTTATATAGTCTTTAACTATCACAATTTTTTTTTAGGGGCAAATACACCGTTGAAGGTTATGAGAAGGGACGTTTGTTGTAATTATGTTACCCGTGTTCTATTTTGTGGACCTCACTTTCCTGATTCTCAGAATTTTACAAGAGAATACTTGAAAGACTATCCAATAGTTCAGGTACTGTAAAATTTATCTATCGTTAGTTCATATTTTTAAGTAGTGAATTAATTAGTACTTGTCACTTTAATTTGTAGGTTGATGATATTCCACTTGAGAATGTGTCTGCTATGATTGGTGACTATGATATTTGTGTGGTTAAAAATTTCGAAATGAACTCTGATGTCATCTCTCGTGCCAAGAACATGAAGCTCATAATGCAATTTGGAGTTGGGCTCGATGGTCAACTTTCTTTAAATTTTCTCCTTATTTTCCCCTTCTAGTTTAGTTATTACCACGAAATTTTGTTTGATTAAATTTTTCATTGTTATAATTATTATAATATAGGTATTGACATAAATGCTGCGACAAAACAGGAATAAAAGTGGCTAAAATTTCAAGTGGCGAAACTGAAAATGCTGCTTCATGTGCTGAAATGGCCATATATCTTATTTTGGCTCTTTTGCGTAAACAACATCAAATGGAAATTGCTGTGAAGCATAAAAGGCTTGGGGAGCCCATTGGTGACACCTTGTTAGGGAAAATTGTGAGCTTTGCTTTCTATTTTTTTGCTAGGGATGTAAACAGAACGGGACAAATCAAGTTTTGACCCGCCGTAGTTATATATCTGTACGACTGAATTATTAGTTAACTAATGCACATTCTCACCTTAATTTTTGACTTAACCATTAATTTAATTAGTATGGTCTATCGAATTAAAAATGAGTAAATTTAATTTATTCAATCAAGAATTAATACACTAATTATATATTTTTTTCCCTGAACTGCTTATTTAATTAATTAGGTGCTTATCATGGGTTTTGGAAACATTGGAATGCATCTGGCAAAACGTTTGCGTCCATTTGATGTGAAAATAATTGCTACAAAAAGGAGCTGGCCCAATTCTGTGCTTGACTCTACTAAAGGTAATTAATCAAAAACAACGGAAAATCCGGGGAATCGGCAGAAAGGGATAAGTCGAATATTGTAATCTGTCCAAAAGTCCGGACTAATTCAAGGCAGGGCTTCGACCCGTATCTGGCCAACTCCTCAAATTGTTGGGTGCAACATATAATTCCTGTGAAATATTATTATTATTTAACATACTCCGTAATATCTTAGTTATTATGAATACATGGATGATAATTTAATTTCCAGGATTATGCATTGGGATTAATGGTACTAATTATAATTATGATGACCTGGTTGATGAGAGAGGAAGCCATGATGATATTTTAAAGTTTGCAAGCAAAGCTGATATTGTTGTCTCTTGTTTGCCTATGACTACTGAAACTGTGAGACTGTTATTTTTATATTGAGAATGAAATTAATTTATTATTTTTCGCCGGTCAAAAATATTAAGTTTTTTTTTATATGGTCACTCAGCTAATAGTAATTATTAGAAAGTCATTTGTTTTATTGAAGAAAAATGAAAATAAAAAAAATATTTCAAGATAATAATTATTAGTTGAGTGATCATTTGATAATTGAATTAGATATTTTCTTAATTAAAGTATGTTTGGTCACTTGCAGATTGGCATAGTGAATAACTTTTCATATCTGCTATGAAAAAGGTATGTTTCTCCGCAATAATGTTACAAGATCGAATCTCATGTTAAAACAAAATTTATAGAAGCACGTATTTGAGGAGACGTATTAAAGACAAATTAGTTAAACAAATAAAAGGGATATAATTGTACCTTTTGGTCCTCAATTATTGATAAAAATTTGGTTTTAGTTCTTATAATATTTGGTAAATTAAACATATTTACCCTTTGATTAACAAATAAAAAGGATATCTATATAATTATATACTCTTGATCCCTCAGTCATTTCTTATTGATAAATAATCTGGTTTGTTCTCGTAATATTTGGTGAGCACATTTAACTAACTTGTGTATGTTTTTGGTCTTTTAAATATAAAATACTAGTATGTGATAATATATGACGATATTTGGCAAGCTTAGTGTGAGTAATGAGTTTCTTTATTGGTTAATGCAGGATGCCCTTTTAATTAATATAGGTCGAGTTGGTGTTTTAGATTATGAGGCTGTTTATAACAATCGTAAATTAGGACATTTGGGAGGATTAGGAATTGATGTTGCTTGGAGTGAACCATTTGATCCTCTTAATCCAATTCTTCAACTTCCTAATGTTATAATTACACCTCATGTTGCTGGTGTCACTCAATCCTCCTTTAGATACATGGCCAAAGTATGTCTCATTCCATCCACTATATCTACTTTCATTTGTCTCAAATTATCTGTCGTGATTTTTCCCAAATTATATGTCAATTTTAGAAGTCCAACACAAAATGACTTATTTTTCCCTACTTTAATTGTTCTTGAAAATCACACACTCGAATAAATATTTAAGAAAGAGAGATTATATTTTAAAACATAAATAAATAAAGGTAAAAGACAGTTTTTTTTTTTAAAAAAAAAAAAAACTCTCATGATTATTTTTTTCTTATGGAGTGTGGTTGTAAAAAAGAAACACGACAGGTAATTTGAGGTGAAGAAAATATATATGTATATTCTTGTATCTTATACATGAAATTCTTAAATTATAGGTTGTTGGGGACGTTGCTCTTCAACTCCATGCAGGAAAAATGTCTTATGTAGGAATAGAAATCGTCAACTAAAGCAGTATACTAAAGAAGTACTCTTTATATCATCATGTACATTGAAATATAGACATATCATCTACTAATTGCAATATTTGTTATAAAACTTACATTGAAATATAGACATATCATCTACTAATTGCAATTGTTATAAAGTTTTACGTATTGATGTTTTATAATTAATATGTAAACAATCATATCAGTTATGAGGTAGGTAATTTGAAGTAAATCTCTCAGCAACAAGTTTTGAACATTTACTTATTTTGCTCTAACAAACATATCTTGTATTGAAATATAAGAACTCGATCGATCAGTCATTTGAGAAATTCTTCCATCCAACTTCACAAGTGTATATATAGATCAAATAACTCAATAATAGAATGAAGAACCATCAGAGTTAGCTTTACAGGAGCACATCATCCAACTGATCGATTAAGGTCAAGTTATCAAGATGAAATTCCAGATGCTCAGGCAGGTGGATATGAGGTCCATATCACAGTATGAAGCTTGGCCTAGCTACATTATCAAAAGGCTCCTCGTGAGTTCCAAATTTTTAATGTCAACATCATTAGATAGGCCACTTCACAATATAATCTAATTCAGCTCCAACGTATGATGATATGACCTTATATTGTTCATGTAGACAAAATGGCTAAACAGGCAAAAGAAAAAGACACGGAGAATATGGAGGGTTGTGTAGAGATAAAAATGGATTTAGAGTCCGAACACAAAGCTCAAGGTCAGTCTTTTTCCCTTGTCTAGATAGATGATTGTTCTCAGTTGATTCTTTGTGGTGACTGGACTCATAAATTCTTTTTGTTCCCTATGTTAATTAATAAATCTGTTGTTGTTTTCTGGAGTTGATGTTCTGAACCTCATTCAAAGATCCAATTTTTATTTGATATGTATATTGAATAGATGTTAATATGTGTTTTGTTGGAACACAAGTAGCTGAATTGTTCCTCTATGAGTATCCTGATGCAAGACAACATCTGAAAAATGCACTCCTTTGGGACCAAAATGGAATGCTTAGATGTTATCATGGCAGTCAATTCTCTTTAGAAATTGTAACTAATAGGTAAAGAGCTATTACATTTTTTTCCAGCTGCTTAGAACTTGTTTTGCTGTACAAAATAGTGCATTCTAATACTAAAATAACAACATTATCCTATGTTGAGAACTCCTTTCAATAGCACATTTATATCCGTTAGAATTATGTAGACCACTACATAACAGCTTTATAACTTGGCCCCCCACACTTCTACACCAGCATGCTTGGATCATTCTTGTCTTCCTCCTGCACCTTCATCATCTGATCCTGTCACTATTGGAAAAAAAAAAATCAACTAATAATTTTTTTTTCTTAGTATAAAGTTGCTAGGATCATCATGATACACTTGTTGTATCAAATATGAGGTGTGCTTTGGGAGCCATCCTCATCAACATATTTTGTAATTCATTAATGTCGATTTGTGTCAGTTGGCGTCCGCTATAAATCATTTTTAGGCACTCTTCCCTTGCCCTCTTCTGGTTAATCAATAACTCTGATTTGTCGGTTGGTATTGTTGCAAAAGCAGTATCTCAACCCAATGTTTAGAGTGTTTAAACAGTCCACATTCTGTTGTAACAACAATGTAGCCGGTGGTCCAATATACTAAACATCTGTCAGTTTAGGTGCCATGACCAAAATCTAATGTCTTCCATATGTAGGTGACCAGTGCCTACTTTTTAGAATTTTCAGTTTCGGGAAATGTATTATAACATCTTTAACTTTCCATATACTACCTATGCAGCACTCATTCAAAATCAACTCTTCTAGTTTGGGACAGTCAACAAAGTGTGTTTCCTCATTGAGTTTGAATCCTTCAAGGCTCAAGCATCTCAACTCGGGAAGCCTACAACTTTCCGGGAGTTGAGCATTGCTATCTTACCTGCATGCTAGGACTAATTGTTCAAATTCGGCACTAGAATAGGGGAGAAGAATCTAGAGTTCTATATAGGTTTATGGAGAACTCTAAAAACCCCTAGATATTTTCAAGAAGACTTTAGAATTTCCTAGAAAGTGTAGAGAAATTCTAGAATGTGGACCAAAGTGTAAATATAGAGGGACTTGTATTGTAAATATTATTTACCCAAAGGCCCCTAGGGAGTAGTATAAATAGGGGGCCTTTCATTTGCAATCTCATCACTCAAATTATAAGCAATCTTCCAAGTAATACAAAACCTTATTTCAAAGCTCTATTGTCTTTTTTTCAAATTAGTGAGTAAGTGCAATAGATCAGTGAGTAAGTACTATTCCTATTGTTCTGATTTGCTTTTTTTTAATGTTCCTCACTATTCTGATTTGCTTTGATACTAAGAGTTATATGTTGCTCGTGGTTCTGAATAATTAAAACAACGCAGTTATCCCTCCAAAAAAAGCCATGTCCCAAGACAGTGATAGACACCTCGTATGTTTGACTACATTGCTGAGTTCTCGAATCATTTTTAGGCACTCTTCCCCTGCCCTCTTCTGGTAATCAATAACTCTAATTTGTCCGTTGTTATTGTTGCGAAAGCAGACCCTCCGACGATATCTCAACCCAATGTTTAGAGTGTTTAAAAAGTCCACATTCTGCTGTAACAACACTGTAGCTAGTGGTCCAATATACTGAACATCCGTCAGCTTAGGTGCCATGACCATAATCTGTGTCTTCCGTATGTAGGTGACCAATGCCTAATTCTTAGAATTTTCAGTTTCAGGAAATGTATTATGACATCTAAATTTCCATATACTACCTATGTAGCACTCATTCAAAATCAACTCTTCTAGTTTGGGACAGTCAACAAAGTGCATTTCCTCATTGAGTTTGAATCATTCAAGGCTCAAGCATCTCAACTCGGGAAGCCTACAACTTTTCGAGAGTGGAGCGTTGCTATCTGACCTGCATGCTAGGACTAACTATTCAAATTCGGCACCGGAATAAGGGAGAAGAATCTAGAGTTGTAGATAGGCTTATGGAGAACTCTAAAAACCCCTAGATATTTTCAAGAAAACTTTAGAATTTCCTAGAAAGTGTAGATTAATTCTAGAATGTGGACCAAAGTGTAAATATAGAGGGATTTGTATTGTAAATATTATTTACCCAAAGGCCCCTAGGGAGTAGTATAAATAGAGGGCCTTCCATTTGCAATCACATCACTCAAATTATAAGCAATCTTCCAAGTAATACAAAGTCTTATTTCAAAGCTCTATTGTCTTTTTTTCAAATTAGTGAGTAAGTGCAATAGATTAGTGAGTAAGTACTGTTCCTATTGTTCTGATTTGCTTTTTCTTAAGTGTTCCTCACTGTTCTGATTTGCTTTGATACTAAGAGTTATATGTTGCTCATGGTTCTGAATAATTAAAACAACGCAGTTATCCCTAAAAAAAAATCATATTTGTGAGTTGAGCAGTGCATTGATTAAATCTGAAGTATCTCTTATAACCTTCCACTTTATTCACATTAACCATAGGCTCAGAAATAGCAACCAAGTCTATTTATTCTTAGAACTAAAGAAAAGTAAATAATAATTGAGAAAAGTATGAATCAAAAGTAAAGCCATTCTAGAAAAATATTGTATTATACCCAGAATACATATCAAAACAAGATCAGTTGCAGAAATAATAACAACATGAATTGTTCAAGAATTAATATTGAAACTAGAACATGTAAAGTAAAATCAGAACTGACTGGTTGAAGAATTTGAAACAGATGGAAACAATTAATACTTACAGACTCTCTTAGAACTAAAGAAAAATGAAGTTTTTCAAATAGTTGATTATTGTGTAATGACGATAGAGAATTATTCATACCTACACAGTTCTTCAACTACAAAAAAAAATCAACTAATAAAACTTTTTTTTCTTAGTATAAAGTTGCTAGTATCATCATGATATACTTACTTGTTGTATCAAATATGAGGTGTGCTTAGGGAGAATCTTAATCAACGTATTTTGTATTTCGTAAATGTCGAATTGTGTCAGTTGGCGTCTGCTATATATTCTTATATTTTCTATGTTCTGTACCTCATTTTGAAGTACACAAGGAACCGCAAGTAACGCCTGCAAATTATCAAGTTAGAGACATTTTTTGATACAAACACACACACGAAGAAAGAAACATTACCTCCACTGTGTCCAAGGACAATGATAGACACCTCGTATGTTTGACTGCACTGCTGAGTTCTCGAATCATTTTTAAGCACTCTTCCCAAAATAACTCTGATTGGTCTATTGGTATTGTTGCGAAATCAGGCCCTCCGATGGTATCTCTACTCAATGTTTAGAGTGTTTAAACAGTCTGCATTCTGCTGTAACAACACTGTAGCCGGTGGTCCAATATACTGAACATCTGTCAGTTTAGGTACCATGACCAAAATTTGGTGTTTTCCATATGTAGGTGACCAGTGCCTACTTTTTAGAATTTTCAGTTTCGGGAAATGTATCACGACATCTTTAACTTTTCATATACTACCTATGCAGCACTCATTCAAAATCAACTCTTCTAGTTTGGGACAGTCAACAAAGTGTGTTTACTCATTAAGTTTGAATCCTTCAAGTCTCAAGCATCTCAACTCAGGAGGCCTCCAACTTTTCGGGAGTTGAGCGTTGCTATCTTGCCTGCATGCTAGGACTAATGTCATGTCCCGCCACTTCACTGTTCAAATTCGGCACCGAAATAGGGGAGAAGAATCTAGAGTTGTAAAGAGGCTTATGAAGAACTCTAGAACCCCTAGATATTTTCAGGACTTTAGAATTCCCTAAAAAGTGTAGAGAATTCTAAAATGTGGACCAAAGTGTAAATATAGAGGGACTTGTATTGTAATATTATTTACACAAAGGCCCCTAGAAAGTAGTATAAATAGAGGGTCTCTCATTTGCAAACTCATCACTCAAATTGTAAGCAATCTTCCAAACAATACAAAGCCTTCTTTCAAAACTCTCATTTTTTTTTTCTTTTTCATTCTCTTAGCGATCTTAAGTCCAAAGGGCTTACTTGAGCTTACAAGATCTTGAAAGATATTCTGATTTGCTTTGAAATTATCCTTCCAAAAAACCATATCTGTCCATTGGAGTTGGCAGTGCAACTTTGAAATTATCCCTCCAAAAAACCATATTTGTCCATTGGAGTTGGCAGTGCATTTATTAAATCCCAAGTATCTTTTATAACCTTCCACTTTATTCACATTAACAATTTCTGCATAACATCACCATGACAAATAAGAAGCCAAGGGTGTTGGGCAAAATTATCAGCCTTAATGATACCAATATTTTATATGATACTGATTTAGAATAGTTATGTGAAATTAATTGGGGATATATAGTGTAATTATTTAGTGGGGTATGGATGTAAAGGGTATATGTGCAAGAGAAACATTGTAAATGAAATACTAAAATATGTTATCGTTGTGTTATTTTTAAAGGTTAAATCAAATTTCAACGTCTATTCAATACGTCATTAATCATGGAAAAAATATAAATATACTCGTGAACTATCGAAAATAATATACGAATATCCTTCATTATACTATTTTGACACTAGAGTCCCTGCCATCCAAAAAGTTGAGCATTTGTGTCATTCACTCTAACAGGGGAACATGTGTCTCAATCCTAAAAGTCTACCAGATATTTATTTAATTTTTACCCATAATTAAAAGACTCATCTAACTAATTAAAAACCACCCAAATAACTTGGCCCACACCCAAATTATAGCCCAAAATCAATCCTTATACCATGTAAATCCCAGTTCAACCATTTAAATCCCTAAGGGGTCGTTTGGTAGAATGTATAAGAACAATGCAAAATAGAGTATATTAGTAATGCATGCATTAGTAGTGCTTACATTAGTAATGCTTGCATTAGTTATGCCTGCATTATTTCTTATGCACTGTTTGGTTTGATGTATTAGAAATAACAAATCTTGCATAATTTCTATTTAAAAAATGTATGTTTACAAAAATACCCTTCACACTTTATTTCTTTGTACACTTTCTTTGCAACAAGGTTCTTTGCTAAAACATCAAAAAAGATTTCTTTGTTAAAACATCATTTAACTCCTCTTCTCTCTTTTTTTTCAAATATAAAATTAAATAGTTATTACTATTGCGTCAAAATATTTTTGTGAAAAGTTGGCAAAGAAATTTTTTTATCAAACTAATCGTCACAATAGTAAATATTTTGATTAAACTATATTGAATAGCAAGGGCAATATTAGCAGCATTCAATATGAGAGAGTCCAGCGATGAAGACGCGTCAAACTTTACAAGACCATAAAGCTCAGCTTGTCAAATTGAACAAATTCAAATTATTTACCACCCATGAGAAATCTTTAGTTCTACACCACCCCCTCCAGGGGATACAGGCAACTACTTTGTAAAGGAAATGTGTAATGGTATCCTTGGTGAGCACAAGACCAGCTGCAGAGATTCTTGAAAAATGTTTTTATAAAAGGCTTTTGAGGGTAGTTTTGTAATTATAGAATATAATGCAAGTGTTAAAATGCTATGTATTACTAATATCTAGAATTTCTTGGTATTAGTAATACACAACTTAATACACAATAGAGTGTACAACTAATGCAAGCATTAGTAATACATGACATGAAAAAGTGTACCAAACAAGGTATTACTAATACACACCTAATGCATGCATTATTTTTCCTAATACACTCTACCAAACTACCCCTAAGAGTTATGTGTCTATTACTTGTTCATCAATCGTTATACATTATCCCCAAATTAATTATCGGTGGAGTGTAGATTATATTGTTTTTATCCTCTATTAAAAAGGGGAAATTTTCAAGACGTCAATATTTTGATATTTAATAGGATCCTTTAGCCATACTTTCAATAGTTGTTTGTTATGTATCTAATTTATGTATTTTCTTATTTGTTTGATTTGCAAGAATACAATTATTTAACAACAGAAAAGAGAAAATCAGGGGAGATAATATTTTTTAAAAAGGAACATATCACTTAAAATTTTCTCATCAGTTATAATTTCAAAGAAATCAACTTTCTTTTTTATTATGTTTTCATCGTAATTGTATACCAATAATTTTACATTGTATGTGCTAACTTTACCATTAAAATTAAAATTGATATTTTACTTTCATAGTGAAAACTACAAATTGTATCCCAGTGATCAAAATTGTATTACATGATTGTCAAATGTAGTTTTCTTTTATTTGTATTACAAAATTAATATTACTGATTGTATCCCAATATAATATAATCATTACATATGAATATGATTTATGAAATGATACAAGATTCTGAAGAAAAAAAATAGCATACATGGTGGAAATAATACAATATGTTGAGGAAGGATACAATATTTTTTTTAAAATATAAATTGACTATGAAAAAAAATTGAGATACTAATCACAAAGAATAGGCTTTCTTGTCCCATAACACAAACTCAAACTAGAATTGCCATAAAAATATTTCATAATTCGACAAGATCAAATCAGTCCATGATGTGAAATGGAATTGTCTGATGATTTTATTTTTTTGGTGTAAACAAAACTATATAGGGGAAATAGAGGAGTTAGAAGTGTCATAAAAAAATAGAGGAGTTGGAAGAATTTCTAGGAGCTTGGTAAAGCTAGAGTCTACTTGCTTTGTAGCATGTTTTGATGGTGACCAACATTCCCAATGCTGAAGAATACAACAGTACTAATCCTAAAAAAAAATATCTCATAATCCACTTCACAACATTCCAATGCTCTCTTCCTAGATTAGAAAGGAAACGACTAACAATACCAACAACATGAGAAATATCTGGAAAAAAAAAATATACATAGTGGAGCTAATTCAATTTGTTGAGGAAAGATACAATATTCTAAAAAAAAAAATATAAATTGGCTGTAAAAAAAATAGAATACATCTATGCTTAAGAAATTTAAATCAATTTGACATACCTTTTGAATGACTACAAACTAAAAATGAAATACAATGTTCTTAGTAAAAATACAAATGCTACTGAGTAAAAGAAAAACAATTGACAAACAAAAATTAATATGAATACAATCCTGATATGAATACAATTCAACTTTCTTCTCTCACTCTCCTTCTTCGTCTGTTATGCTCCTTTTTTCTGATTTTTTTTAACCAAACTCAAATCCAAATCCGTACACTTGTGCATATATTAGTAACCCTATAAGCAAAATTCGAAATTATTAATTATGAATGTATAAAAAATCAAACAATATGATGTATGAATGCTAATATAATGTAGATTACTAAAATCTATTAAATCTCAAATATGAAAACAAAATCACAAAAAAATCGAACAATAGAGTTTAAAAGACGAAAAATCTGAAATAAATAAAAGAGGGAAATCTCATAAATACTTGGTGAATATGAAAACCTCACAAAAAAATCAAACATTACTGTTTAAATACGGAAAATTCAAAATACAAAATACTTGGTGATTATGGTGATTATGAAAACAAAATCACAAGAAATCTCACAAAATACTTGTTGACTGCGAATTTACCTTTATTAATGGTTGAAAAATCTTTTGAATTAATTGTGAAATTTCTTGAACAAAACGTAGGAAATTGGCAGAGTTGATTTTATTGAACAAGGAAAGAAGATAGCAATGGTGAAAAGGGGAAGAGAGAGAAAGGAGCAATTTGAGGTAAAACCTAGAAAGAGGGTAAGTGGGTAATGAGGGTATCTTTTTTTTATTTTTTACAAGAAGATGGAGTCTAATTTGAGTCTGATTTGAGAAATAAAAGGAAAAGAAATTAATTATATTATGATACAATTTATTTTCTAAAATATTGACATATTGATATTTTTAATTATTATTTTAAAGTATAGATATTTTTAATAATTATGTTAGGAATTGTGAGAATCATGAAATAATTAATCCAAAAATCACTTGTTCTTTAATAAAACGAACCATTAGTATTTAACCTTTTTGTCGAGGAAGAGCCACGTTAATTTCTTAAATAAAAAGGACAACAAAATAAATAATTTACACACACAAGTGTTTAGCTAATTAAGTTCTACCACAACAGATTACCTCGTAAATTGTTTTCTAAAAATCATCTATGGTATCCTTCCTTTCTTGTGTCACAAATCCAAAGTTTTGACCTAATTTTCTCTTCTCATATAAGTTGAATCAAATTCAAAAGTATAGATCCATAATTGAATCTTGAAATTTTGAAGTGCTTAGCAGGTTCACAATATTTGATCTATTGTAGAAATGATTTTCCCTCTATTCTAGAGATTCGCCCATTATCAAAGATTATCCTAGGGTATGCTAGAAATTTGCCCATTATTAGAGATTACATTAGAACTCATTTAGAAATCAAAAAAAATAAAATTCTCAATGTAAAAATGTTAAATTTGGAAATCAATAGTCCCTTCGGAATCATGAGGTGGTTAGGCTCTGAAATAGCAACCAAGTCTATTTATTCTTAGAACTGAAGAAACGAAGCAATAATTGAGAAAAAGTATGACAACATGAATTGTTCAAAAATTAATATTGAAACTAGAATATATAAAGTATAATCAGAACTGACTAGTTGAAGAATTTGAAACAGATGGAAACAATTAATACTCACAGACTCTCTTAGAACTAAAGAAAAATGAAAATTTTCAAATAGTTGATTGTTGTGTAACAACGACAGAGAATTCTTCAGAAAGAAATAATGGAGAATAATTCATACCTACACAATTCTTCAACTACAAAAATGGAATGATAGTGTTCTGTTGATCTTTTTTCACCTTCTTGACGACTTGTGAGCACCAACAAAACCTTTTTTTGCAAATATAGAATACAGAGTTCTTCAGGGAGTAGAAAGGAAGAAATGGAATAGATCTTCATCTGTTTTTCACTTTCTTGAAATCAAGAATTCAGTTTATGTGTAACGACTAAGAAATCTTTTTTCAGTTATAGAATTCCCGTCATTAACCAACCAATTGTTTAGTTATCATATATTTAATATGATGTTTCAGCATGATTTTTTTTACTCTACTTTCTTTTGGAATTTGTAGTATTTTAGGTGTTTTGATGATTCTCACAAATGTTGGGACCCTGTCCCAAGTAAAGTAGCTCTCGTCCAAGTTCATATGGTGAACAAGGGTAAAGTTGTCATGTCAGCTGGTTGGTGAGAAGGACAACGTACTTTCCAATGAGAATGGACGAGGTTGTTTGTTCAGTGGATAATAATTCTTGTTGGTAATTGATATATTCAAGTGAACAAACAACAAAATGATTCATTCATTAAAAATGTGATTTTTGTCTTTCAAGAACTCAAGCTTTAAGAACACACACGACAAAGGACCTGATAGAGTGAAGAAGAACAATCTTGAAGGAGAAACCTTAATAGGGATGTGGACTAGGACGTTACGTTGATTTGCTGACATATGAAAAAAAATATTTATCTTTGCAACTATTTAGAGCAAACTTACGAAAATCACAGCTTTAATGGGGTCGTTTATGATTGGAAATTGAAGTTCCGCGTTCTCTTTCACCCTTAGGAAAACATCAACCAAATCTTCATATCCAAACTCACATTATAAACTATTTGTAATTGACGTTGCAAGTTCTTTCTTTGCCTACTAATAGGTGTGTATGAACAGAGGGGGTGAGGTTAGAAGGTGTAAATTGGGTTTGCTCAAAGCTTTGTAGAGCCATATAAATAGTGCAAAAATAGTACCATTTTTTATTTTGATTTTTAGGTGTAAAATCATTGCCATTAGGTTTGATTTTTGATTTGTTAGGCATATAAGAATTTTTTGAGGTAAAAGATGGTGTTTACAGTGGTTAGGGTTGAGGAAATGATTGAGGAAGGAGGCGAAAAAAAAAAGATTAATGCGTGAAATACACGCGTTAAGTGTGGGTGCCAAAAAACTAATAGGACCCCATGAAGTATAAGTATGTAGTTGATAATTTGATAATGAATTAGAATGGTGATTTGGTTATTTTCTCTTTGTACTAAATATGTGTTTTATCAAGTGTGGTATTCCAATGTCAAAAACATCCTCAACAAATAAAATTCTAGCTTTAAAACTATAATAAGAAAACAAAACAGTTTAGGAAAAACAAGTAATGTTAAGTCCATTACTAGCTTAAAGAAACATCAAAACAAATAACCAATTTCCAACTTAACAACCAAATTTCAGTACCAACAAAGACGACCGACACCATAATTTCATAAACAGTTGCAAACTTCAACACCATCTTATTATAAAATGCTTGCAGGTTGAGTGTAGTATTGATTTCAAGTAGTTAACAGTTAAGCTTTGTCTCGTTGTTGGATGAATCTACCAAAATTTCAAGTTTTCCTTTTGTTACAGGCAAGGCTTTTGTTCTCCACTGTTAACCTGTGGCAAGTTCTTTCTCATTCCTTATTCCCGTTTTCCCATTCAAAAAATAAAGGGAAAAGTCAAATTTATCCTTCTATACTAAACGAAAATATTCAAATATATCCATCGATACTAGGTAAAAAGTTCATCCTACATGACACTGACATTTTGGTGAAGTGGACATCACGCGGCATGCCACCTCACCATTCCAAAACAATTTTACACCCTCTTCTTCCACCACCACTATCTCATTCCCCTCTATCACCGCTGCCACATAAAAGTACAATTGCATCCTTATTCCACTAGATAATCAAGGTGGTCTAGTCAAGAGAAAACTCATATTACACATGATGTTATTGTTACATTGGACATGTCTTTTGAATGTGCTTGTTAACATACTCTTAATACCTATGATTATTGCAAAGCAAAACTTAAAGAGTATAATCAAGAGGCACTGTGTAAATTTGGAAAATTTCACTTCCCACCAAGACCTCTACTAGCTAAAACCACAGAACCAAATGAAGGGGAGAGAGATGGTCATTTGTCCAGAGAATAATTAGTGTAAGCACTCAATCGACGTGCTTACAAACAATGCCCACTGCTTAGCACAATGGTAAAAAGGTAGCACTTCTTCTCAGTATTTTCGTCTGAGCAAAGTAGCAACATGAATGAGTTGGGAAAGTATTCCTCGAGCGAATAATCAATTAAGGTACATTGACGTACAGTAGCACCATCAAGCAAAGGTCCTGTAGCAGTTACAGTGACTGAAGTATGACATTCCCAGATTCAGACTCAAAACATTCCTCCAGTTCTTGTTTTCCTAGTAGTCTAGTGGAGGGCACAAATTTCGTGTCATCAGGACAGTCAGATGATTTAAGCTCCAGAGGAGTTACAGAAAACTGGCTGCCAAGTGCAGAAATGGTTCTATTGATGAATTCTTGTCGAGATATATAATCCTTCATGCGGCAAATAAAGTCTGAATGGTCTCTTGCCTGAATAACCAATAGAACACTCTCTTAGAGACGAGCAAGCAAATTTTTAATGTTCATCAGAAAAGTAACTTGTGCAAACAAAAAGTAGTGAAGAAATTGTCAAGTAGCAAATGAGTTTGCATATAATAGGAACTACTCTAGACTTGGACATGAGAATATTTAACTCAACTTCCGTAGAGAAAAAAAGCCACGAGCAATAAACTAGATTGGGAAATGGTAACAAGAACCTGATACCATGTGATAAAAATCATCAACATAATATGAAATATCTCAACAAAAGGTACCACCGTCAACTGTACCAAAACTTCAACATTCACTTACATAATCAGCAAGCATTGGCATCTCATAGCAAATTCCTTCCCATATCCTAACAAACCTAGAAATTGAATACTTTCCTAGTTGAACACTGTGCATCTTATACTACAATCCCTCAGGATTCCAGTACTATCATCGATGAGAAAACAACATCAAGCAAACTGCAAAGTCAAATAAAATTAAAACATGTTCTATAATTATGGGATGGTATAATGCAGCTGTCAAGACATTACCAGAGTAATTATTACTTGTGCAAATGTAATTAAAGATAAGAGAGCAGAGTACAAGAAGGATCAAAGGGTGCAAATGGAGAAGCTACCCATGCTTCATCTTTTTACCATGATGTCAGTATCAACTTACAGGCATTGACACCATCAGGCTAAGAATAAGATTCATGCAGTGCAAGAATTACTCTACTATTCCCTATAGAATGTAGTAATGTACCATATGTTGGAGGGAAGAAAAAAACTATTTCTGGCTATGAAAATATTTTATTAATGACTAACTGAACAATATCCTTCTGTTAATAACATAGCTGGCCCATATGACGCAACATACAACAAGAATGAAATTTTGGCATCAATCTTAAACACGGCTGAGATTATTTTGCCAACATCTTAAATCAGAGTGTTTCAAGAAACACAATGTCAAAAAATCAGCTGCATCATCAAGTTCTTTAAGAAAATGCTCACAAGATTATTTAACAAGTAGAACAAGGAACTTGCAAAAGTATTAGCAGACCTGTCGATATTCAGGAGCTCGTTTTGGAAGTTTGAGATAGCCCATGTTCATCATCTCATAATCCCACAAAAAGGACGTATGATGAACCCAACGCCTTTTTGTGATAGATTGAGCATTTCCCCCAAACTTGCGGTTACCAAAAGCATAGTCTGTGATCATGTAGAAGTTAAAGTTGGTTATCTATGGAAGTTGGTTATCTATGAAAGTTGGTGAGCAATACATGAAACAATAATTCCTCAAGTCATATTAATGTGGGAGCTGGAAAAAAAGACATTCAAGCAGTCAGATGGATAGTGACAGGTGGGGGGTAGTATTCACCATTCTTATAAGGCTAAGTAAGACAGTGTACATAGAAACAGGAACCAACAGCACAGAGAGGAAAGGATATAACATTGCAAACAATAAGAAATAAAATACGAAAAAAGAAGCATCCAAGTGGTCATCCAATGAATGTGATTTTTCTTGTCAGGAAGTTAGCAAGAAAGTTCTTGAACCTTATATTCCAGAAACAATTAAATCTACACAAGAGGAAGCTCCCTTGACGAGTCATGAGTGCGGCGTAAAAGTTTTATTGGAGGACAACCACCATCATAGAATAAGTTCTTACTACAGCATTGTCAGACTGACACTCAACCTTCTAGACCCCAGTATATGCACAAATACATTGTCAGCCAGATGAAACTTCCAGTTTCTTTTTGTCAGTCAAATAAGTTTTACTAATATTGTGCAAACAAAACCATACAGCAAAGCATAAGCAAGTGTTTCTTCCTTAACAAAGTTAAAAGCAAGTGGTTTTTTCTTCTTTGGACAAGTAAAAAGTGAAGTGTTCTTTCTCTCTTTTCTTTTTTGGATCTCGAAGAAGAAAACCTGCAACACTTCCTGCAAATATGCTGGACAGTCAATGATGAGCAATATCCTTGAGCAAAAAAAGTACCATTTTCACGAAGAGAGAAATCCCCAACTCCTTGAAACACTTTGCTATACAACTGGCCACTCCATGACATGATGGGCCTAGGATATGGCTGTACACTAGGGAGAGCATCTGTGTTGCATATGAAAGTGATGAAAACTGTCCGGTGATCGACAATTACAGTGCCCCCTCCAGAAAACCTCTTAACTACTGGAACCTTGTCTTGTAAAACAGGACCAATTTCAAGAAGTTCAGCTGGTTTTCTGTGAAAATGGATGATGCTGTTATATAAAATTACACAATCCAAAACATACAGCAGTAAAGTTCTATCATTACAGCTATGGCATTCAAGTACTCATAACTTCTTGCATCAATTAAAAACTGAAAGATCAGAATTTGTACACCAGAAGTGTAGGTAATACTGACCGCTTTGCCCCAACCAATATATGGTCTACACAATATCTGAAAGTGGAAAACTGGCCTTGTTATCAGTGTCTTTATGACACACAAAGGGAGTCATAAGTTGACAATGATAGCTCACTACATAAGAATCTTTAAAAATTATTCAGGACATGTGGAACATATTAGATTCATAGAAAATTTATCACTGATTACTTTTTCTCCAGAAACCACGCAGATGCTAATATTCTGCAAGTTCACTAAGTTAAATCAAACCAGTAAGAATCTTCACAAATTATTCTTGACATGTGGATCATATTTGATTCATATAAGATCTGCTTATTTCTTATTTTCAGAAACCACACAGTTGCAGATATTCTGGAATAATGTCATTCATTGATCGCTTATTGAGCTATTACAGGTATAATTCCCCCCACCCCCACCCCCACCCCCACCCCACCCTAAAAATGACTATTAAGTAGATGTAAATGAAAAGTGACACCACACTCATCCTAGCGCATCCATCATCCAGTGTGAGATATAGAAACAAGTGGCCTTTGCCTCTTACTTTTGCAACTTTTAATGGTACCTAGGAACAACTTAAAGATCCTTATTTTTTCTTGTGATAACTAAGAAACCTTCAGTTCCAGTGGCACGCAGGTCGAAATCCAGCGGATAACGAGTCTGGCTCAGGGTATGAATTTGTGACGTGCTCCTAATCCATTTGAAGACTTTTCTTTCGAGCTGTTTTTTTTATATATATGGAGATGAAGTTGATAGAATAGTGAACATCCTAGAAATTCAGATAACATCCGAACCAAATCATCCTAATAATTCATTGTAGAGAAACTCTTCAAAATGTATACCCCACTCAAAGTAACTTCTACTATTCAAAGAGTTGCAAAACTACAATTATGAAGAGAAAACAAATACTCCCGCTATTCCAATTTATGTGACACAACCCTTTTTAGTAAGTCCCAAAAAGAATTACAGATTTCTTTATTTAGTAACAATTTAACTTTAAAAGTCTTTAAGACATGATTTATACCCACACAAACATCTATGATTTGTTTTAGAGACAAGTTTCAACCGTCTTTCTTACTTAAACTTCATGTCAAGTCAAACAACATCACGTAAATTGGGACAGAGGGAGTAATGTTTCAAACTCCTAAATTTCATTTCCAATCAAGCACAACAACAAACTCAGTATAGATGTATATACATAAGCCACTCATGGCAAAAGACACCAATTACTATCACACATTCTATTAAGAACTATGGATTAGTCCATCTTTTAACAAAAAATCCAAAAAGCTATAACAACCCACAAAGAATTGATCTTAGTACAACGAACCCACCAATCGAAACCATCAAGAAACATTTCTACAAAGAAGTATTTATGGAAAAAAAAGAGTAACATCATCATACCATAACAAAGGGTGAAAATTGATAGCTCACCCTGAAATCCCCATGACAATGGTGGGTTCATTAGTTCCATCATTCACGATACACCAGTTATGAGATGAGGTCCTTAGTAGCCGCTCCTCCAATTGCAACTGCTGCAGAATTGGGACTCCATTAAGTCTAACAAGATTCATCAATGGCAGCAGCCCTCGCGAACTCATCGCAAAAAATCAAATCTTTACTATTTTCTTCTACTAAATTAACGATCTGTATGTTCACATATGAATTGGGTCTTCCCAAATTTCACCAGAAAATCTGTAATTGTGTATTCTCTCGAGGAATTTCAAGGAGAAATCAAAAGTTTCTTTTTTCCCTCAAAGAACTAAAGCCTAGCGTCCACCATATTTTAGTTTGACATTCAATACAAACGGCTTAACTTCACATTTTGGAATTTTAAATAAGAAAAAAAAAATTATTATATTAAGATCTTGTTTGTCTTTGTTTAGAATAATAAATATTATAAAATTCAAAGAAAATATTAAATTGATCTAATATTATAACAATAAAATATTTTAAAATTTATAGCAATTGGTGGTCGTGATGATTAATGATGGTGATTGTCTGTGATTCGGGATAGTGTTGGCTAATAGTAGTGGTTGTAGGTAGTATATTATAGTATAGTAATTGGGAGTACTGATTAATCGTGGTTGTTGTTGGTGACGACTGATAATTAATAGTGGAATGATATAGATAGCAAATGATAATGACAGTTGACGATATTTATGTTGACTAATTATTTTTATTATCGATAATGATTAGTGGATGTTATAATGATTGGTTGTGATGATTGCAAATGATGGCTAATGGTGATGAAAATTGATTTCGGTGATTGATGGTAGTGACGGTTGTGGTTGAGCTAAGGATGGTGGTTGTGGACGGTAGGACGTGGTGATTGACGGTGGTGGTTGTGGCTGAAATGATGATTGTAGGGTGAGTAAAAATAGATGGAGTAAAAGTGAACTATCATTTTTACAGACGTCTTAAAAGATATTAGCCAATTGAACCTTCTCGAACTGTTGTTTTTTAAGAACCAAAAATATTTGTGCCAAAATAACATATGCCAAGAAGAACAAAAGTTCTTGGACACATAATGGATCTTGAAGTACTATTCTGCATCTCCCTGACCAAAACCGCCTACATTAGGATTACTCGTTACTTGTTGATCAAATTTAGATTCGCCCTCGAAAACAAGAAGTTGTGGTCCGAGAGGGATAATATCAACCACTTGACGTCACTTCGACGCATCTGTTATGATTATCTCATACCCCTTTTTCTTTTCGTATGGTTTTGCTTACTATACATGTTGTTGTATCATTATAAACTGTATTGTTACTCTTGTTGCTATCGGAATAAATTTGACCCCTTCCCTTGTTCTCGCCAACATATATAGGATATTTTAAGAAGTGAACATCTTGCTTACTATACATGTTGTTGTATCATACCTTTTTTTTTACGTTATGTTCAATTTCAAATGTCTATTTGAAATAATATTAATAACTTAATGAATCGATATTCAAAAAACAATGATTCGGTTATATAGAAGTGAAAATCAAATCAAATCAAATTAGAGATAGTCTTTGGTTTCTTAAAACAAAAATATTACTTAAAACTCACATATTATTGGTGATGGCATATCTACAAATAGATCATTACTTTTAGAGAGAAGGCAAAAAATAGTCCCTCTACTTTGGGTTAAGACTCAAAGTCATCCTTGAGTTTTCATATGGGGCACTAATAGTCCCTCATGTTTGCAATATTGGTGCACTTTTGGTCCTCCCCTAAACTTTTGCCTACTTTTTAACATTAATTTTGTTCATAATTTTATGTAAAGAATGTCCCATCGTCTTTTTATATATTTAGGAAAAATAATAACTCTATGTGAGATAAGGTGAGAAAGGAGAACATCTTGTTCTGTTCAGTATAAATATTACTGCAACTAAACTAAGAACATTTTAACATCTGACATTGCAAGAAAAGAAAAAATTGTACTATTATTGCACGTGAAATCGTCGTGATGAACCTCTCGACTTTACCTGCAATACGATTTCTACTAAACAAAACAAGATATTTTTCTTCTCACAATCTCTCACATGGAGTTATTATTTCTACTAAATATATAAAATGACGATTAAACATTCCATACATAAATTATGAATAAAATCAATGTTAAAAAATAGGCAAGATTTTGAAGGAGGATAAAAAATGCACCAATATTACAAACATGAGGGACTATTAATATTTCATGTGAAAACTCATGAATGACTTTGAGTCTTAACACTTTATGTAAAATATTTTTTAATTATTTCTTAAATTTTAAATTCTTGATTTCGACCTTCAAATTGAAATATTGACCAAACTGTAAAATTAACCATTAACAATTTCAAATATATAAGGCCAAATTAGAATTGATGCAAAATTTACTTTGAAAATCCATATTTTCTTGTAGTAGTAATTATATTTTTTTTAAAACATTTGAACACACCTAAATTCTCATAGACATTCAAATAGCAACACAATTCATAAAAGAAGAAAAAAAGAAGTCCAAAATGTTCCAAGTCTTTAGATAGATCCATCATTCATTGTTATTCAACTACTATGATGAAAAATAATACTATGTCGTTTCTCTTCATCTTCCTCCTCTTAGTTTTGGTTTCATGGCCATTCATCACGGCGGCGGAGACGGAACAGCAGAAGCAACAGTTCGCCGTGGAGAGTGGAAAAGTATTGGAACTTGATGAATCTAACTTTGATGCTGCAATTTCCAATTTCGATTATATTTTGGTTGATTTCTACGCTCCTTGGTGTGGCCACTGCAAACGACTTGCTCCTCAGGTCTATTTCCTTTACTTAGTGTTGTTTATTTTTTTATTAGAGTCCTCTCCTTTAATAGATCTTACTCGAATGTTGTAGTAATTCGTAGGTGCAAATCACTTAACTTACTAAGCTACGATTGTAAGTGGATAACTGCAATAGATACGATGGGTTTTCTTTACTTCCAGTGTGATAATTGACCCAAATTACTAAGAAGAAAAGCCAAATGAGTTGAATGAATTAAGATCTAAAAAAATTAGAATAAGCTTATACCTAGTTTTATGATACGTTTGCTGGGATTTGTGATCTAAATTAGTATTAAAAATTAAACTTTTTTTTTCTGATGGTGATGTCTGGCCAGCTTGTATGTACCGGACTATTCACCGGGTAGTGTCATATCCACCAGCACAACTACTGAGTAATTTTGGCCACCAACACTTAGGCGAAGGTAGAGATCTAATCTTCTTTTGTCTCTGTTGGACTTTGAACTCTGGTCTCTGTGATTTGCACCCAGTTCATCGACCACAAGGCCATATGCGAAATTAGACTAAAAAGTAAAGACGGACTAATTGCACTTCGGAAGTAAAAAAACACTAGGTGATTTATTGTCATGTGTCCAAACCTTTGGTGGACAAAGAAATAACTACCAACAAGGTTGCGTTTCTACCTTAATTGATAAAGGACTCTTCAATTAACTTCAAAAAGGTTGATTGCTTCTCTAATGAAAAGTTATCTGGACTCAAGAATGATTATGTCATTTGGGCAATACGTAGATTTGGATTTCCAATACATTTTGTGAAAGTAATTTTTACTATTAATGCTTCCTAAGTATGTTCTGTGTTACCATTGTTATCAGTTGATCTTTCCACTGAGGGGTAGCTGGTTGGCCGCATTAGCAAATAATCTCCGTATAAAGTCCGCATACCCATATGACCAATGCAGTGTCTGTTTGGACTCATAAGAACAAATAATCTCCGATTAAGTAATGGACTATTTGATTGATGGTATTAAGCTTAAGATCACATATTTTATGCGAGAATCTATGTTTTATCTTATCTCTCTGTTGGATGGCTTCTGTTTTAGTGTGGGAAGAGGGGTTGTCCATATGAAACTGCCTGAGGGATGAGGTTACAACTGTTCTTTGTATATGTGAGGTTCTCATCCTCCCCCTCCCTCCAATTGCATTTAATATGCACATTTCTTTTCACGAGAAGAAACTTGAATTCTATGTGATACGTGGTTTCATGTGATTTCCTGAATTTCGACCTCTAAAAGCAATCTGATGAAGTTTAAGTTCATTGCAGTTGGACAAAGCTGCTTTCATTCTTGCTGATTTGAAGCAGCCCATAAGTATTGCAAAAATAGATGCTGACAAGTATAAACGTGTTGGTTCAAAATATGGCATCGAGTACGTGTGCTTTTAACCTTATCACTAAATCGTTTTTCTGATATTAGTTTCACAATGTATGATCTACATCTGTTTTAAATCAGGTTTGCAAGAACTCAAAAGAAAGTTGGGTATTCATTAGTTTGATAAGGCATTTTTCATACTTCCTCCGTTTCAATTTGTTCGTCTTGCTTTCCTTTTTAGTCTATTTCATAAAGCATGTATCTTTCTTTTCTTTTTTGGCAGATCTTTAATTTCAACTTTCCACCTGGTATGTTTAAGAGCACAAAATTAAAAGACATTTTAGTTCATTCTACATATCTTTAGTTTAAGACCATAAAATTCAAAAGTCTTCCTTACTTTCTTAAACTCTATGTCAAGTCAAAACTAGACAATCAAATTGAAACGGAGGGAGTGTCATTCTTCAACAACGATCATTTAATGATAAAGATCTATTAGTCTTCTTATATATCAATTAAGACGGCAAGCTGAGGGATGCAATGCTGGCCACAGATCTAAGAGGCTGATACCGAATTTCCCAGCCCATCAACCATTCCTTCCTGAAGTGATAGTGATCACAACAGTTTGTTTTAAAATTGGATTTCATTTTTACTCTCCTAGGTACACCATATAGGAAATTTGATTTGTATTGACGTGTAAAAAGAAGTTGATGTGTTTGAAAGTAAAGGAGTTACAACGGAAGTTGAAAAGCAGATGCTGAAAGGTCGTTGAGGTCCCAGCCACATCCATCTTTCTGTGTCAGTTCATCTGTCACGTCCTCCTTTTCCTTGAACCTCCATTAATTCTACCTCTGATTATAATTTGATCTCCCTTGTTCCTTTCCTCTCTCAATCTTGGATCTCTCCCTCATCGATATTATTCCTTCCCTCTCTTTGCCTAGGATCTCTCTTGTGCTTATATAGTAGTCAGGTGACATACACAGAGAGGGTGTAATCCGGATAGTTGAAATTGGTGGACAAAAGAGATGACAAGTTGGACGGGAATTGAGCTTTTTAATTGGGAAAATTTGAGTTTGAGACTTGAGTTCTGATGTACTTTCTGCACCGTCTTTATTTCAAATGAGGCTGGATTACCCCAAGAGTTCAGCTGTCGTGCAATTCAATATGTTACTTTTTTTCCTGCTAGAGAGTGAACACTGAAAAGCACCAAAGTGATGATTGATTTGTTGTTGTTTGCTCTCCCTTGAACAAATAAAACAAAAATAATGCTGAACTGCAGGAATGCACATGCTTTATAGAAATTAGATTACTTCTGTTATTTATGAAATTAAAAGACACTGATCATTATTATTTTATTAGAAGATGTTGAATTTCTTTTTTTGAACTCAATGCAGTGGATATCCAACTTTAAAGATATTCATGCATGGTGTTCCAACAGAATATTATGGACCAAGAAAAGCAGATTTACTTGTACGATTCTTGAAGAAGTTTGTTGCTCCAGATGTGGCCATACTCAATTCTGACTCAGCCATTAGTGAATTTGTTGAAGCAGCCGGCACTAGTTTTCCTATATTCATAGGCTTTGGTTTGAATGAATCTGCTATATCACATTTTGCAGTAAAATACAAGAAGAGAGCATGGTTTTCTGTGGCAAAAGATTTCTCGGATAAAACCATGGAATTCTATGATTTTGACAAAGTACCTGCTTTGGTAGCTCATCATCCAAACTATGATGAACAAAGCATCTTCTATGGCCCCTTTGAAGGTTAGCTTATCATCGTCTGTCATCTTAGGCTTTGGAAGTAATTAAAATCTCACCCTGCGTATCAAAAAAATATTCATCCCTTCCTAGAAACTAAGAAGAGTTATTACTTTTTCATCTCCTAGGAAGCTCCTGAGAAAACCAGAATCTTGTGATATTTAATATAATAACAATACCACCTGCTCTGTGTTTAAAAACTTGCTTTCATTCAACGAGCCCTTTATCTGTATTGTGTCACTTCAAAGCAGAAGTCAGCAACTCCAGATTCTGATGTGCTTAAATAATAGGGATCAATCATATAGCTAGCCTTGACAAATCAATAGAAGAAGGCGGTAAGATTGGAAATTTTAGTGTGCACAAACCTGCTGCTAGTTGTAGTGCCTTCGAAAAGGAAGCATTCAAAAACATCAACGGACTCTTTTGATGAATTCTGAGATGGTTTTGATTAGGTGGTTAAGTAATTGATTTGATTGCATGACTATCGCCTTATATTATATTTTTCAATTGATTAAATTGTTTTAGGCTTATTTATGAAAAAAGTTAAATTGCTTTAACTTCCAACCTGCCAACATTTGCTGTATTCTGTACTACATCAAAAAAAAACTGATTTAAGAATTGTAGCTGAAGTTGTGTCTTGGAGACTAATGTGAAATAATGGTGAATATCTGAACCTTCTTCCTGCTATGGATCACAGAAAAATTTGTTGAGGATTATATCAAGCAGAGTTTGCTCCCACTGACTTTGCCCATTACTGAAGAAACTCTGAGATTGCTGAAAGATGATGAGAGAAAAGTTATTCTAACAATTTTGGAAGATGAAAGTGATGATAGGTCTAAGAAATTAGTGAAGCTTCTGAAAGCTGCTGCATCAGCAAACCGCGACTTTGTGTTTGTTTTTGTCGGGTTGAAGCAATGGCAAGGGTTTGCTGAATCATTTGAAGTTTCTAAGAAAACTAAACTGCCAAAAATGGTTGTTTGGGATGGCGATGAGGAGTACTTTTCAGTAAGTTCATTTACTTCTTTTTCTCTCCCTTTCCAGGTCCCCCCGCTAGGGATTGCATGTTTGTTGACCCTTGTAAAGTGTGGCAAATATACTTTATGGTTTATTGTTTGGAGTCTGGGCTTTTTGGTTGTGTAACAGAGCTAAAATATTGTGCCTTCAACTTATCGACTAAAGTGAACCATATCATTTTTGCTTAATGTGCTGACTAAAATAAGCAACAGGGATAAACTGTACTTAACCATACATTTTAAATGGTACCATTTCACTGCATGAAACTTAATCATGTTGTTTCTCCAAGTTTGTAAGATGCTTTTAGTGAATATTTTCTACCAGGCTGGATACTTGCAATTTTCAGTGGTTGATTAAAAGAGTGAGACAATTATTTACACATAATCTTATTCTAGGAGAAGTCCATTTTGACTATAAATCCATATAAATTTTACATACTAATTACAAAATTTTACTCATGCAACAGGTTGTTGGCTCTGACAGCATTGAAGATGAAGATCAGGGGTCCCAAATTACACATTTTATTCAAGGATACAAAGACGGAAATATTATACAGAAACGTATTAGCTCTGGTTCTTTCATGGGTTTCATAAACTCAATGATAGGGATTGGAACAGTGACCATCATAGTGTTTGTGGTTGCGGTGGTGATGATTATCCAGTCTTTGAAAGAGGAACCCTTAATTGTTGGTACAAGGGATGAGGGAGATCATCCAAGGAGCTCCACCTCTCAGGCGGAAGCCAGACAACCACTTCGTTCTGGAGAGAAACAAGACAAGGAAGATTAAGTTTTACACCAGTCAGACCTGAAATAGTTAGCTTGAGAAATCCTCGACAGGAAAACCAAACTACACGTAGGTCTAAAGAGTGCTGTTAAGTTTCATTCTCACCATGATCACGTCCCTTGTTATCTTATGAAAGTTACTTCAACAACATACTTGTAGGATTTCTGTAACCGGAAATGTGGAGGGAATAGTTTGTGCTTCAATCTGTGTTATTGAAATTAACAATTTGTATTTACAAATGTGGAGGTGAATTTAGTTTTACCACTATATAAAATGTGTTTAAAACTAGAAACCATGCAGCTGCTAGTTTTATTCTGTACACAATCTTTTTTAGCTAATATCACTGCTTGTTTGGCGATTAATGATAGTCCATGTGCTCTCAGTTGGCAGTTGGCACCAATGATTGAGGACTTAGCATACAGATGGGAGTTCCCAACCTGTGTACTCTGAATTGGATGTAGAAACACACAAAGCAATATCACAAGGTGTTGCTGATTAAACAAACTTCCTCAACCACATGTGCAATATTTTGAAATCAGTGGATATTTCAAAAACTAAAACAAGTAAAAGACTAGATTTAGTCACCTCAAGGACATTCATATTTACATGCAACTACAGGCCTCAACCATCTATTAGGTGGACATGGCTAAAAACATCACTATCACTAGAGAATCGAGAGTAAGAAAAAGAAAAGCAATAAACAAAAGAAGGCGCAATGCGTACAGTAAGACACCCATCTTTAAGAATGTACACTCGGTAAAAACCTCAAAAATATTAAACCTATCCAACTATTACAGAAGAGTTGAGCAATGAAGCTAGCTGTTGTATTCCTCTGTCCAGATGTCACAGCAACCAATACGAATCAGCTATATTGTCTTCAGGTGAAATTTGAGGTCAGAATAACTCGACCTGAGTTCCCTGTAAGAGACTTCAACAATTCGATTAATGTTTTCCATGATCAATCAAATCATGACTCACATCCAGGAAGAGAGTTAGCTGAAGCAAATGGTGAAAAGCTTGTAATTGATTCACTGTGATGCAGTGGGTTAGGCTGCTGACTTGTTGATCCCATATAGCTCGATGAGGGATTGCTAGGACTAGGAATGTATGCAGACCCATATCTTGAATTAAGAGGTGATAGAAAAGGATAACCCAATGAATTGGATGAAATAAAGTAAGCTGCACGAGATCTTTGAGAAGATGCATTTTGAAGGTCCAGTGAACTTCGGCTTATAGTAAGATGTGGTGACTGGTACGACCAAAGTGAATGCTGGTTATGAGAGCTAGAGATTGATTGAGGACGAGAAACTGAAGGTGATTGAGATTCTCCTGTGCCTATATGTATCACTGCTGATGATGCTAATGATGACCTCAGAGATGACATTGAAGATACAGATCGCAGACTGGAAGAAAGCAATGGTGTAGATTCTGATGCTGGTGGTTCACCAGTGCTAGTTCTTGCATCCCGTTTGCAGACAGGGCAAAAGGTTCTCCATGATGTCAGCCAAGCATCAACACACATAGTGTGAAATTCTGCGAAGTTTCCACAAGACAAGTTAATAACTGAAAAATGCCAAGTGCTCCAGCAGAAATAAATTCTGAATGTGAACATACATCTATGACACGTATCAACAAATACTGCATTTATAACAAGATAGAGCAGCTGGGACAAGGGAAATTTTCCAACAATATGATACTTGGAACCATAACTTCTAGTTTTCACATAGTTCACCCCCAATGAAACTTCAGAAAATGAAATAATTTCAAAAATCAGGTATGAACTGTATTTATAACTGTTCTGCTACTTTGGAAAGGGTAAAAGTCAAGATGGTAGAAGAATATGCACACAGTAATGAATGATCTTCTCTGCATCATGATACCAAGTTGGAGCTACACAACTATGATGACAGGCTTGTGGGACTCGGCAAACAGAAACCAAAAATTAGTAGTTGGAATCTTCATCATATCCCTGGAATAACAGACCTTAGAGTTTTGAACAAGGCACTGCTGGGGAAGTGATTATGGAGATTTGGAGTTGAAGAGCATGCATTGTGGAGGGAGGTGATAGCACGAAAATATGGAGTCGTAGAAGGGGAATGGAGGTCTAGAAAAGTACTATGAAAGGTTAGCCAGATTTCAACGGCTTTCTTACCTATGAGGTAGGGAATGGAAGTAGAGTCAACTTTTGGGACCAACAGTGGTGCGTAGAAGTATAGGAGGACAACCTTTCCCAACTTATATAGGTTCCGTCCTAGAAAGAGACGATGGTACAACAGATTCGGGTGAGTCAAAAGGGGGGATTTTATTGTCTGGAATTTACAAGATTGAGAGATGGATGAATTTCGAAGGCCGATGGAAACGCTTTACTCCAGACCCCACTCGTGGGATTTCACTGGGTATGTTTTTGTTGTTGTTGATGAAAACGCTTTACAAACAGAATACCACACTCACCAGTGAGAACCCGTAGAGGTGGGGTGACAAGAAGTGATGGTGTGCTGGGTGCATTTTCAGTAAGGTCACACTACCATAAACTTTTGGTGGGAGACGAGTCAAGTTTCCTTTGTGATGACACTAAAATTGTTTCATGTTTAAGAGGATACATTAGTGCTTATCAACCATGATCAGTGATTAGTCTGCCATGGTACCAAAAATCAAAAGGAATGAGTATCCTCCTAATGGAGGAACAACCTTAACAAAATGGTGCATTCAAAACCTTCAACATAATTAATACTCCCTCTGTCCCTAATTACTTGTCCACTTTTGAAATGGCACACTTACTAAGAAAACAATTATTGACATAGTGATTTACCATTTTACCCTTATTAATTATGAAGTGGCTGAATTAAAAACTTAAGATTTTCAAAAAGTTTTACCTTTTTCAAAGTAATTAATTGAGTGTATAATAGGTAAAATAAAATTGTCCTTTCTTGATTTGTCAAAATGGACAAGTAATTAGGGACACCTAAAAAAGGAAAAATGGACAAGTAATTAAGGGACAGAGGGAGTAAAAGCAAGAACCAACTATGAATGAACTTAAAAAGTAAATAACCTCTATAAGAGAGGAATGAGGATAACTTACTGTGCCGGCATGGAAGAATTCTAAGCTTATCTCCAACAGTATAATCTTCAAGGCATATAGCACATGTCACTGATGTAGAATTATCCTCCACAACTGATGTAAATATCAAACTTGGCATAGCTTTAACCAAACGGCTACTAATACCATGAAATTCACGGACACGAGAAGCTTGGGGTCGTTCTCTTCGTATATGATGTCGGCGAACAAAGAAACACATTGCAAGTACAGCAGACATAGCAAGTAGTGAAATGAAAGATGTAGCCATGATTGACCAAGCTGAGTTTTCCAAGGTTGGGATTAACCATACTTCCATATCAGGGCCAGCATACTTTGTGAGTGCTTCTCCAGAAGCTTTTGAAATGAACACTGCCAGTATCTTCACACCAGCAGAGGTTCCTGCCACTGTATCATGTGTCTGGTTAAACCTTTGGTTGTCAAAAACAATGATGATCAGACTCTTCAAAAATACAACTGCACCCATGTCGGATCCTCCAAAAATGCATTACTTTTGGAGGATCCAACAAGCACCTGGAACCATTTTTGAAGAGTCTGAGCTACTTACTCAAAATTCAACAATTTTTTTGAACTTCGTAACTTTACTCAAAAATCAACAATTATAGAAACTTAAATCATTCAAAAGCAAGAGATGAAGATGGTGTTTGAAGTCTGACAAAAGTTCTATGCGTTATCAGCACAAAAGGTGCACAAAAATACGAAAAAAATGAGTTTGGGGGTTAATAGGACCCTAGTTAAGTTTAGGTGTCTTTGGGATTTTGGTCATAGTCAGGGGGGTACTTGTGCCTTATCCCTTTTACTTTCCTAGTGGAAGGGGGTAGGCAAAACTAATCCGCTAGTTTTTTTTTTTATGACAAGGGAAACCCACGGCCGCTATCCTTTGAGTGGGCACAGGGTAAAACCCCCGCTCCTATGCAATAAACTAATCTGCTAGTTTGTCAGTTCTATGATATGAACATTTCAGATGCACCATTGTTGGAACATGCTGGTTCAAGCCAATCACAGAAGACAAACATGTTGTAACGATCATGAGATAAGCTTGGCAAGGATTTTGAGCTTTTTATTTTAGGTTATTTAATTTTCAATCCGAGCATATTTAATTGGCCACATACAAGTTTTGCCACACCTAGTTTTCCTAAAAATCATCTTAAAGTCATAAACATGTATTTAGTACAGTTCAGAAGCCATAATGCCAATGGACAAAATAGAATAAGCAAAAAGCTGTGAATTCAAATGTATCACATAATAAAAGACTAAAAGAGATCTTAAGAGCTGGACAATCATTTTTCTGTTACAAATTGGAGTTTGTTATATTTTCTGAAACTTCCTTCACATGGATCAATCTCTCTTCACCAGATTGAAGGACCCTTTTATATGCCGTCCTATCAGTCTTTATGAATAACTAGTTAGCGAAGGAGCATAGTTGGGTTGATCAATTGACAGTTCAGAAGTTTCATCAACATTTTATATGGGATACACATAGCATTAGGTGATTAAAAGCAAAGCAGCAGGTTTGCGTCAAAATTGCATATTGTTGGATAGCTGGCTTGTGCAAGGAGTAAAGAGTTCAATGTCAATTTTAACTAAATCTATTTTGAAGGAATTACTTCTACCCCAATGAATCAAAACTACTATCAGCTGAGAGAATCTGACAACTGTCTGCAAGAGATTTCCCTTGCAATAGTTCATGAAGCCATTTTGCCAGTAAGATAGACACTAATAAAAGCTTTTGTCAAAACTATTTTGCAGACTAAAGTTTCTTATTTTTCCAGATCTAAAATCAGTTAGTAGGACTATTGTCCTTAAATGATTAATATTAGAAAAAATTCAAGCTTAACCTTATTCTAAAACTTGCAATCAAAGAGTTCAAGAATGCAGCACATGCAGCCATTTTTACGCTAAAGATTATGATTCAACTACTCAGTACAACGATCTATTAGATAGTGTCCTTATGCAATTGTGATGTAATCATATCCCATCTCAATTGGGCATGTATATTCCTAGGCTTTTACAGTTTTTGTTTGCCAGTTCATGATGATACCATGGGCACTTTAGTGCGTCCTCAAGATATGATTTTTGGTACCATTATACCATTTGATACGTTAACTACCATCAAACATAATATAAGTTAGAACGAACTAAATGAATAATTGAAATAAAGAAAGAAACTTATTTTTTTGATCAAGTGAAATAAATATAGAAACTGTACAATGGAAGAGTTCATTACTTGCAATTATATCACCATATCCACTATCATAGATAATGGCTGCTTTAAAACCTGCAGCTTGTGCTTTTCTAACTTTATCCTCAAAGCTACATCCACCCCTGATTATCAGCACAAATGGTTCTTTTGTGAAGTTATTAGTTGGTTCAATCTTGTTAGTCAAGGTTGAGCAGGCATCCAAAGGCTCCGCAACATACAACCTCCCACATTTTCCGGAACCCTTTGGTGAGGGAGCTGAAATAAGAAGCAAGGTCGAATTAGTACATTAGCATAAACAAAGCCCGGAAAAAAGTCGTGCCAACATGTATAGAAAACCTTTGTTATATCACAACACTCAACATTTTCAGCAAAAACAGAAACACCACCATCACTAAACCTCATAAATCAATTACAATGAACCAAACCCATGACAAATAACAACATATTTTCAGCTGTAAATGCAAGTTATTAATACAACATTCATACATGTTCTCATGATCCAAGTAAAGATTCCTTGAAGATTTCAACTGAAAAACAAGAACTTGCAAAATATGGCAGGTGACATTTCCAAGATGAAAACTTCTATTCCCCCAGAAAAAGCCCTTAACAACAAATATGATCAAGTCCCCCCACCCCCAAAAAAGCATATCAGTTCAAACAGCTTATGAATAACATAAATTAAGCAAAACCCAGTTCCCAAAATTCATCCAAAGCACTAATCACACATTCCATTACACAAAAAATGAATAAGAAAGAAGTCTTGGGAGAAAGCAAGATCAACTCACCAAAATTAGCTTCAATGTCTTCAAAAGACAAAGTACTGTTATTTCCAATCAAAATCACACTACCAGTAGCTCCAGAAGCCGTCAAAGACACCAAACATATAAACAAAAACACCCAGAAATTCACCATCCCACTTCCCAAATCTCAAAAACCCAGCAAACCTTTTCACAATTTTCCAAACCACAAAAAGAAAACTAAAAATTTCACAACAGAAAACTATAAAAAAACACTCAAAATTCACTATTCCCAACCAACCCTACCTCCCAAATCTCAAAACCCACAACACCCTTTTGCCAATTTTCAAGAAAATTCACAAAAAAAGACACTCTCAGAATGCTGAGAGAATAGAAACATCAGCTTCCATAGAAAATGACTTTCCTTGTATGTGTAGTTAAAGATGACAAATTTTTGGAAGGAATTAGAAATCTAAAAGGGAAGAAAATCAACATTTTGGGTATAATAAATTTGTATATCTTTCTTGTTTATCTAAATCTCTAACAATTTATATTGTTGCATGTTTTTAAGCTAAAAAGGACCAAAAACAAGAAGAAAGAAAACTAACTAAAGGCATATTGGCAAAGAACCTAAAGAAAGGGGATATTTTTGCAAGTTGCAAAAAATTATGTAAAATATTTTCCTAAGTTTTTTAATTACAAATGCCAATATTTTGTTTTAAAGAAATTACTTTTTTAGCAACTTAAATGATACATCTCTTTGCTTCAATTTGTTTGGTTTTTAAATTTATTTTGATAAAAAAAAATCTTTCATTTTTTATAAGTATTTTAATTTCAGCTTTTTACCTAATATATTTAAAATCATATCATAAAAAAACATTCAAATACATTTTGCATGTTTTTGGTTTAAAACTTTTAAGTTTTAAAAAGTTTTTTTTCATTTTTTCTTTAAATTTCGCATCAAGTTGAAATTAAATGAGAGAGTACAAGTATTCTTGAATTTATGAAGTATTTTTCGTTCCAATTGATGCGGCACTATTTGATTTGACATAAAAATTTTAAAAAAAGATTTGTGAAATTTATAACTTGAGAAAATCTTAGATATTTGTGATTATTTTATTAAAAACAACAAATGAAATTTAAAATTAATTTATTTTTCATTATACAAAGGAATCATCTTATAAGATTGATTAAAAAGAAAAATGTATCACTGGTATATCAGACAAGGAAGTATGAAGAGTTAGGTTTATATTACGAATATTTTTTTTCCTTGTAGACCTGATTTTGAATCTAAATAATTTATTTGTTAACTAGCAATGATAACTCACTTGGACAGAGTTGGAAATATTTTAAAGATCAGATTTGTGAGGTGTTAGTATCAAAATGAAAAGATATTTTTTTGTAGATGAAATATTATATATAATAATATTCCAATATAGATATACAACTATCCTGCACCGCCAAAGGGATACTGGATTACTCCAATCTTTAAAAAAAAAAAAAAAAAAAAAACTACCTGAATTCTGAATTTGCTTCACGTATAGAGCCTTATTCGAAAAAAGCGCTCCTTATCAAGAATTTTTTTCATATTCAAAACTTGAATTTGAAATCTCTAATTAAGGAAGAAATAACCTTATGCACTGCACGATATTTTTTATGATAAACTGTCTTTAGCAATGGCAGAGCCACATATAGCTAAAGGGTGTCGACCGACACCCCTTCATTGAAAAATTACTAAAATAAAATATTTGTTTTATGTTTATATATTATATATTGACACTTCTTGATTTCTACACGATTTTACTTCTTTATATTTTAACACCCCTAAAATAAAATTCTTACTCCGCCACTGATTTTTAATTTATCTGCATGACAAATAGGAGTAGTTGGTACTATTCATTGTTTATGGACAAGTTGAGGGCTGTTTTAGATGTATAAATAAATTGATAAAATAGGATGAGTTTGGGACAAGTTGATATTGTGGGTCCATTTAAAATGTACAAAATTCATGCTGATGTTGATTTTTATTTTGTTTTTGTCAATTTAGGTACAAACTATCTTTTTAAAATTCTTTTTAAAATAATGTCGTATTTTTAATTAAAAATAATTTAATTGTAAAAATTTTATTTTATTATTAATGAAATTATTTATAGTTGTACAAATAATTTAAGAGTTTTTTAAATTTCACTTTTTTAGAAAAAATATTTATGTCAAAAATTAAATGGTATCACATCAATTTAAACGAAGAGGGTAATTATTAAGAAGAAAAAAATTAGTCAGCTCAACTTCTTTTTCATAACAAACATATCCAAATAAATTCAATTATTTTTATTGGTAGGACTTCAATTTTTCAAAATGTCAATATTTTAACATTTAATAGGATCTTTTATTCATATTTTTAATATTTATTAAAAGTGTCGATATTTTAGTTTGTTATATATCCGATTTATGTATTTTTTTAATTCGTTTAATTTGAAAAAATACAATTATTTAATAACAGAAGGAAGAAAATTAAGGGAGAGAATATTTCAAAAAAAAGGTAAATATCACTTAATTTCTCTCATCAGTTATATTTTCAAAGAAAACTCAAACGTGTGCCTTTCTCACAATGTATTTTTATTTGTTTTTTCCAGAATTTTGTAACCTTTTTTAAATCATATTCATTCCAATATGTATACTATTTGTATTCATTCTAATTTTCATGTTGTATTTTGTATAATGAAGCTTGTATTTTTTTTTATTAGTTTGTATTCATTCCAATAGGTATGCCAAATGAATCTGTAGTTATTTAAGAAATACATTTGTATTCATGTATTTCTTTCATTGCGTATTTTTTTTCTTCATAATCTTGTATCCTTTCTTAAATCGTATTCATTTCAATATGTATTTTATTTGTATTTGTATTCAATCTAGTTTTTATGTAGTATATTGTATAATAATATATAAAATACAAAAAATAGTATGATGAAAAGTTAGAATGAAATATAACACTGAAAAGGAATAAGTGATTATTTGTTGCAATCATTCTTAAAGAAAAAACATAATTAGGTTGCATACCTTTAAAATGAATACAAATTAGGAACAAATACCAGATTCATAAACTATGCAACATGAATTTTGAATGAATACGAATTGAGAAATGATACAAAATTCTGCAAAAAAATTATAAAAAAACAAAACAAACTAATAGAAAGTTGTTCTTCCTATAAATAAAATAGATATCTAGTTGACATACCTTTGGGATGAATTCAAATTAGGAACAAATACAAGATTCATAAACTATGCAACATGAGATTATGAATGAATACAAATATTAACAGCATACATACTGATTTGAATATTAATTGAGAAAAGATACAAAAAAAAAAAAGAACTATAAATACAAAACAAACTAATAGGAAATTGTTCTTCCTCAACTTGGTATTCAACAAGTTTTTCAGCACCCAATTTTTTTTTATTAGTAGAGTCTTTAAAATCTCAAAAGATATTTGGTGACAATGTATTTGGGTGAAAAATATTTTGAAGGAATTGTGAGATTTCTTGAACAATTGGAGGAAAATAGAAGAGGTGATTTTCTTAGACAAGAAAAGGAGAGAACAATGGTGAAAAACTCAAGAGAGAGAAAGGAGGAATTTTGGGTAAAATCCTAGAAAGAGGGGAAAGTGGGTAATGAAATTTTTTTTTCTTCTTTTTCACATATAGGGGAGTAAAATTAGCCCAATGTGGGGCCTGATTTGAGAAATAAAAGGAAAGAAAATTAATTATATTAGAATACATTTTATTTTCTAAAATATTGACATTTTCAATAATTATGTTAGGGAGTTTGACTAGTTTACTAATTTTCCCATATTGAAATACACAAGAAAACGAGGCTCCGCAATGAAATGCATGGAAATAGAATGTAATTAAAAAATATTGATTTTAATACTTGAATGAAAATCTGATTAAAAGTCAAGTTTTTCTTAACCCCAAGGGCAACTCATAATTTTTGCCCGCAAACTTTGTTATTCGAATGAGCACTTTATGATAATTTGCTCATTATATAATAGCTCGTAAATTATATAGAAAATATAAATGTCTAATGCAACAAGCTCATAACCAAGTAATAGATGGTGATTGAATTCAATTCTAAATCTCCCAAACAAGAGGCTCACCTTCCAATCACTCAATCATGTGCGTACGGGCTAAAAAGTCAATTTTATTTTCAATGGTATAAGAACATTTCAAGTAATTGAAGTGACAATCCAATCAAAAAAGAATGACCTAAAATGAATAGAAGATGATATAGTTTGTTAGATTATATTGAGATTTATTTATCTTCAATTTATATGTGTGTATTCATAAATTCAAAGAGAGGCGTTAACCTCAAGGATATTTATCTTTGATAAAATTTTGATTTGCTATTATATTTTGATTGTGATTTATCTATTATGTTGTCATTATTACATTTTTACCTTTCAAATTATTTTATTAAAAAAAATAAGCTTGACTTGACCCTTCGGGGTGGCCAAGTGGTTTAGACTTGGGACTTTTATGTTGGAGGTCTCAAGTTCAAAACCTCTTAAGCAAGGGGTTTGCCTTCTGGGTCGAGGCCTAGTGCGAGTTACCTTTCTGTGTGATTTGTGAGCTATTGCATAAGAGCGAGGGTTTTACCATATGCGCACCTAAAGGATAACGGCCGTGGATTTCCCTTTGTCATAAAAATAAATAAAAAACTTGACTTTTTGTACTGTCATTATTTAGACATTAAAATCACGTCTAGTCTCACTATAACTCTATTGAAATAACACCTTATGCATTAATCATAAGATTGACTTTGTCATAAACGTCATGAATTTATTAACAACTCTTGTTACTTAACCAAATGGCTTATTTATTTTACTAAAAGGACAATTTAATGTATCTACCTCGATATTTTTTTATCATAATAAAGCCTAGGAAATAATTTCACCTTAAAGAAGGTAAAACTTAGAAGACAAAAAGAAAGAAATATTCTGACCGGTGTTGCCCAATTCTCATGTTTAAGTATGAGATATTTCTTATGTTTCATCGATTTTATTCGAATTTCATCTTTTTTTCATAAAAAAAGGGAAGAAAAAGGATCTTCTTTCGTGGATCGTCCGTTGTGCAGCTAAAAAATCCAAAAATCCAATTCAACAAAGAAGGTACCTCATTCTATTGGACCATCACTACACATTATTATTGGGCCAAAGATGGATACCTCATACTATTGGGCCAATATCAAACATGGCTTAGTCCCTTATCAATAAGTTAGGATAAAGTTCATCTTGTAATTGAAAAATAATTTACATCCTTTTCTTTTTAGGAAAAATCAAAAACTTTTCGGAAGATTGGTAATTAGCTCATAAATTAGCAGGATTTGTGTTATTTGCCTTAGTTTATATACTCACTGTCGTCCTTCATTACCTACCAACATATTTTGAATCAATAAAAGAAGGTCCTAAACTAAACGATTTCAAAAGAAAAATCAAATTAATTAGAATCTTATATTTAAGTTGCGATGAACCGAGTTCAAATTTACATGATATTAACTATATATACATAAATCAACTAAATTAAAGTTATTGGCATATATAATTATCGAATCTTTATAACACATTATACAAAAAATGCTATAAAAATAAGTTAAAAGATAACTTAGCATATAATAGGTACTCATATAACGATAAATATTTACTATCCCCAATTTCAACCAAGTTAAAGTTGACTATATAAATCCTCAATTCCTCACTAATCATATTCTCCATTTAAGCTAATTTTGAACCAAATATACAAAATAAAAAACAAAAAATCTAAGTGGTACATTTATAACGAAAGATCTCTAAGGGGTCGTTTGGTAGAGTGTATAAGAATAATGCTGAATATGATGTATTAGTAATGCAAGCATTAGTAATGCTTGCATTAGTTATGCTTGCATTATTTCTTATACATTGTTTGGTTTGATGTATTGGAAATATCAAGCCTTGTATAAAAATATTTGTTTACAAAAATACCCCCACATTCTTTTACAAAAATAATAATAATAATAATAATTATAATAA
>JAJOOH010020600.1:0-37460 GCA_029582605.1 Solanum gracilifrons | reverse complement strand
TATATAAATAATAATATACATAAATAATAATAGATATTGGATCATGTTGAATCTCTTTAAATTCTTCCTTATCTTATTTTTTGCATAAACAGAAGAGTCAAACAAACTCATTTTAAGAGAGCACAATTGTAGTGAAAAAATTCATAGAAGAACTTCCTCACTCCAGTGATAACATTCGACCATGTTTTCATTTCTTTCTTTTCGGGATTGGATTCATCAAACTTTTCTATTAAAATTCCTTCTCTCGTGGTATCATTTCATTTTTCACTATAAATCATGATTGAATACTCCCAAATGAAATCATAACAAATATTATCTTAAGGCTTCCCACAAAATCCTTATTGAAATGTATGTCTGTTTCAAAATGTGGCATCAACTAATATCTAACCCTCATTTTGTCAACACACATCTCAAATTAAACAGAAATCATAGAGTTGTATTTCCAGGCAGTGAAAAATACAAATTTTGTTCACGCCCTCACCTCTTTAACAAAGAACAACTCACTCAAGAGCTACTTCACATAGATCCATCTACTTTATCATCTCTTTTTGTGGATTCTGCCAATGGGCTGATTTGTCTTCGCAATTACGAAAGGGAGATATGCATATGGAATCCCACCATTAGCAAGTCAATGAAATTATTTAATTTTCCTTGGGTACCTTTTTCCATACTAAATATGGTTTTGGATACGACGACTCACGTGACGATTATAAAACTTTATTTATTGATCATTATCATCATTTTTACAATGTTAAGGTGTACAACATGAGGATTTTCATAAATATTTATAGTTTGAGGAATGATTCTTGGCAAACACTCCATGACCAGCTTCAAATGATCTTTCTAATAAATCATTCGGGTAAATTTATCAATGGGATGCTTTATTGGATTGCATCTACGGGTATTGACGATGATGATGATGATGATGATGCACGCAACATCATTTCTTTCGATGTAGTAAATGAGACATGGGGAAGCTTGGAGATTCCCATTTGTGGAGAAGATAATTCTAATATCAATCTGGGAGTAGTGGGAAGTGACCTTGTTGTGCTTTATACTTGTCATATATATGTGCTACTACTTCTAATGTTTTAATTTTGAAAGACTGCAGAGGTAATATGTCATGGACAAAACGGTTTACCATCGAATACCTTAAATATGTTGTGCTATATATGTTTTCTTCATCCAATTTCACATTTTCTATACACCTTCGCCAATCAAATAAGGGGGACATTATACTTCCGATTCAGGGATTAATCATGTTATTTGACGATTCAACTAAAAAATTTCAACACATTGGTGCTGTTGGGGGATACAATCCTGCAGAAACTTATGCAGAAAGCATTTTTAATCCCCTAACGATATCCAAAAAGAATTCTGCTTAGTTTTGTTGGTATGCTCCTTTTGCACTTCTTTTTCTGTCAAATATAGGACGAAACATTGAATATGTTTTTCTTGTAGTTCTTGTATGCATTTCTCCTTATAATTATACTAGTTTACAGATATGTGTGTTGCGCATAGTCCTCTATCATCAATTATTTGAGCACTATTTGTATTCTAAAATAATAAATCATTAACAATACACATGTTTGAAAAGCATTTTTTTTAATTATTGATGGCTCAAAATGTAAACAGATAATTTTTCATCAAAGATAGATCTCGATTTAGAAATAAGTTGATGTGGTCTGCTATATCTTTCGCCAATTTCATGTGAGTGTTTATATGGCATTCTGCGATCCTTGTGTATGTAGAAAGATTGTTCTGAATCATACTCGACTCGAGGAATGTACATCAAAGAAGATAAAAGTAAAGCACATAAGTGAAAAAGACATATCAAATAACAACGAAAGCATAACATAACAGTTAGAAATCAGGAGCAATAACAAATATTTTCAATACAACTACAAGAATATAGTATGCTAAATTACTGAATTTTGATGAACTCATAGGTGAAGTCTAGCTCCATCATTATCTCTAAAACTACATCAAGTTATATATGATAAGTAGATCCACTTCTTCTTGATTATAGTAAATGATATTATTTTCTCAGTTTGTAATTTAATTTAATAAATGATATTTACACAAGTATGTCAAATATGGGTCGGTTAGAGATCTTTTCTTTTGTGCATATATGTACATTGCAGTTTTGTTTCCTTAATCTCGTGTACTCATTCAAATTGTTAGTACTTTCATCACAACGTTTTCGTGCTTGCCTTCAGCACCTTCACGCTCTGGACCATTGGGCAGTGTAGTACTGCTTCGCAGAACTATTCGGCGAAGCGCCGACTGTTCCTTTCATCGCCTTTTTTATCCTTCCCCTTCAAAGCTTCGCGTACTGGAACAAAGGGCGGAGTAAATCCCTTTGGCGAATCACCAAGTGTGGTTGGCGATGCTCGAGCTTCAGCTTCGTCATTCTTTTCAGCCTCTTTTTTCCTTTTTGCGCCTAAGTGTCCATGCTTTGACTAAAACTTCAAATACCTGAAACTTAAGAGTTTTCATTAGATATTTTGACAAAATAAGTATTTGAGGACACTATTCTTATCAAAATAATGCCCTAAATGAGTCCAGTTTGTGGACTTATCAAGCGTAAGAGGAGAAAGAGGTCAAGAACCCTAGTTCAAGAACGCAACAAGGTTCCATCAGTTCCTTCCCCGAAATCAAAAGATTTCTCCATGAAATTCGTCACCAACTATGTGTAATTTCACTAGTGGGTTCCTTTCACCCATTAGGTCCCTCGATTTCAGTCAGAATCTTGATTCCCTTAATGTTATCTAGACCTAGGTTTTCTTGAATGTTAGAATTGTTAGGTTTTAGCTGTTATAATGATCCAAATCATTTTATCATGTTGTAGTATTATTTTTTCCCAGATTCATGCATAAACTCAGAACCCTAGCTATTTAGTTCTTTTAGTTCATGAATTACACATGCTAGGTCAGTTAATTCAGTTATATATAAACATGCCTCAGTTTTCAAATGCATTATTATCAGTATATTAATGTTGCATTCACAGTTTGCATGTTAGTATTTTGAGCTATCCAGTATTACATCATTTCAGTCATAAATTGTTAATTACTTAATCAATTGGGGAAAGCTTAATACCAAGTGGACTAGGCTCAGTCACCCGCAAGTCCCAGAACTACGTGCCCTGAAAGTTGTTAGTCCCCTCTATGGGCAACATTTTAGTTATCAAGCTAGCATATGCCTCTATACCTCTGGCAGGGTATATTAGGTCCTCTCGATGGGGCGTATACATCGAAGTCAATATTTAGCTTACGTGGTTTTATGTCAGTTATTAGTAGCTCCCTTACAGTTTAGTCAGATTTTATTGCATTGACCATGTTATCAGTATAGTTCAGTATTCAGTCTCAGCATGTTATAAACTTGGTCATTGCATTGAGTTTAGCCATGTTTAGTATTTCCAATATCCTTATCATGTTAAGATTATATCATTGCTTTATTGCTTGTTCAGTTATGTTATTATTTAGCTTTATTATATCCTACATGCTCAGTACTTTTCAAGTAATGACGCATACTCTGTGCTATATCTTCTCGTGATGTAGGTTCAGGTCCTTAACTGTCAGATCACACATAGATCGATCTCGATCTTCAGTTCAGCAGCATCAGTGGTGAGTCCTCATTCTTCAAGGACTAGTGATATGATTATTTTCTCGCTTTTAGCTTTAGTTTCAGTTTTGCTAGATCTAGTTGGGGCATGTCCTAACATTTCTAGTCAGTAGAGGCTTTATTTCAGACATACTTAGTTTCAACTTTAGTATTAGAGTTTGACTTTCCATTTGTATTCAAACTCTCAATTTTCATATATTCAGATTTAGTATATGGGTATTCCTCATCATTTCAGTTTTTCACATGATTTAGCTTCCGCGCAGAAATTATTGTTTCAGTTTACTTTAGTTGCTTATGATATGGAAGCAGGGTTAGCTAGGGGTCAATCGTGATCCTAGGTCCCGTGTCTGCGTCCATGGGGTAGCCTCGGGGTGTGATACCATCAGTCAAATCTTAACAAAATACCCCATTCTTTCTCGAATGGCCGTAGAACTCACCTAGCCTAGATTACCTCTAAGGCTGGCCTAGCAAAGAATTTTTTAGGTACAACCTAAAAAGTTTTCTTGCGCAAATTCCTTTCCTATGGACCTACTCATAATGATTGATTCAGGTCGTCACAATATATATTAATTGACCCATCACTCGTCCCTGAGTAAGCAAATAAGAAAAATTACGCTAAAAAGAAATAATGGTATTTTAATTTTGAAAAAGTGAGGATAATTGTCTCACATGTCCATTTGTATCTCTTCAAGTAGAATCCTAAACTAGACCAATGCTTTTATTAAACCTTTAATGATTTGATCTCTTTTGTCTTCAGTTTTCAGACATCCCAATTAAGATTCGTAATTGGTTTCTCTTTGTATAGCAAATCCTTGTCTAGCACAACTGAATCACATTTAATGATGTATTATCCATACCTATGGTACTTCTTTAACGTAGACATAAAATACTGGATGAGCCCTAGATAGGTTGGGTGGCAGTTCTAACTTGTAAGCCATTGGCCCACACTCTTAAGAACCTCAAATGGGCCAATGTAACGAGGGCATAGCTTACCCTGTTTACCAGACCTCATGACCCCTTTCATAGGTGACACCTTCAATAGAAACTATTCACCAACATAAAAAGCCATGTCTCTTACGTTGCGATCCACATTTTATTTTTGCCTACTCTAGGCTGCAAACAACTTAGTCTGAATTTTAGTCACCCTTTCCTGAGCTTCCCTAGCCAAATCAACACCTAGTTGTTTCACATCGCTAGCCTCAAACAAACCTATGGGAGGTTTGCATCCCCTCCTATGAAGTGGTTTAAAAAGTGTCATATCACTGTTGGAGTGATAACTATGTTAATATAAAAAAATGTACATAAGGGTATAAACTGAACCCAATGGCCCCCAAAATCAATTACACCCAGCCTCAACATATCTTCCATTACCCGGATAGTCCTTTATTATTGCCCGCAAGTTTGCGGATGAGAAGATGTATTGAAAGTGATTTGAGTGCCCAATGCCTCATGCAACTTTCCCCAAAATTAGAAGTAAACTAAGTGCCTTGGTCTGAAATGATAGAAAGGGAAACCCCATGCAACCATTCTATCTCTTTGACCTAAATATTCACTAATTGTTGGGAGTTGTAATCCACTCTGACAGGAATGAAGTGGACTAATTTAGTCAGTCTGTCAACAATAATCCAAATAGTTTCATATTTCCCCAAAGGTCTTATGTAGTCCCACCCCTAAGTTCATGACTATCCCCTCCCACTTTAATTCAACAATGGGCATCTTTTATATCAAACCTACATGGCTTTGATTCTTAGACTTTACTAGTTAGCAAGTTTTTCACTTGGAAACATACTCTGTAATGTCTTTCTTCATCCCAGGCCACCAATAAAGTAGCCTCAAATACCTATACATCTTGGTCACGGGTGAATAGAATAGCGCAAAAAATGAGCCTCTTCTAATACACTCTGAATAACGTCACCCTAATGAATTCAAGTCCTCCCTCTAAACGTGAGAACACCATCAACATCAAGTGTGGCATATTGGGTCTCACTATACTCCACCTTACCTTTGAACTTGGCCAATTCTTCATCCTCAAATTCTTTAGTCATGATATTTTCAGTGACGATATAGTTACGTTCAACACTATTTAGAGTCTTGCTTGCATAATAAATTAGGTTAAAAAGTTTGTTGCATTTTTGCACCAATACCACCCCCAATGCCGTGCCACTAGCATCACACATTACTTCGAAAGATTCGAACCAATTAGGGCTTATAATGACCGGGGTGGATACCAATTTTTCTTTCAAGCATCGAAACGCCGCCATACAAGCATCGTCAAAATAGAGCTTCACTTCCTTCTCCAAGAGATTGCACAGGGGATGTGAATTTTTTGAAAAGTCCTTGATGAACCTCCGGTAGAACCCGACATGTCCCAAGGCGCTGCGAAAACCCTTCACTAAAATCGGCGGAGGTAGTTTCTCAATCACCTTGTTGACACCCAATTTTGACTGACCTTTAATCCTTTTTGGGAATTCTATTCAATTAAATACATATTTTACAATATATTTTGAGTTTAAAATTTTGTCGATTTTGTCTTAAAAATTATAATTTTAGTATGGATGTTTTACAAATATTATTGTAAATATTATTAAACTATTCTCTTAAATTATTTTTTTATCGATATTTAAACTCAAAATAATTATTTTACTCTAATGTTTTAAAATATTGTATAAAAAATATTTTAATATATTTGGTATTTTAATTGGATAGCATTTCCTTAAATTCCCTCTTAATTATTTAATTTCTAGCCTATTCTATCCTAATTCATTTCAATTCTAGCCACATCAATTCAATTTCTCATTTCAGTTATAGCCTTTGTTGATTTCAATTTTAGCCTATTCTTATTCCAAAATCAAATTTCATTCTCTTTTAATCTCAACCGTCCATCCTTTAAGTTAAACCCTAGATCAATCCTAGCCGCTCATCTAAACTGATCCAATGGTCAAAGATTAAATCCTCCTAATTTTCCTATTTTACACCTAAAAGACTCCAAACCTAACTCTAATTCTCTTCCTTTCTTCTCAAAAAAAAAAGAGGCAGTCACCTCCTCTTCTGTTCTCCTCCCTTTCGCTATTTCTCCTCTCCATCCAGCAGCCACCAGGTGAGGCCATCGGCAGAAAACCAGCAGCCAGCAGGTGAGAACAACAACCGCCAGCAGCCAGCGAGAGCCGGACAGCGTGCAGCGAAACAACAGCTCCCACCAGCGAATTCCAGCAGCTGCACGAAACAACGCCACCAGCGAAGGCAGTAGCCGCATGACGCCGGCAAAAACCAGCCAACTCCGACCAACAGGCACGAACAGCCAAGCGAGCTCCACTCGAGGTGGTCAACGAGCAACAGCAACACCAGCTCCAACCAGTAGCTAGGCGAGTCCTAGCAGGTAGCAGCTCCGGACCAACGAGGCAGCAAGCTCCAGCGAGTCTCGAAGTTCTAAAATTTTGCACAAGACGGATCTCGACAGATCCGTCCAAGTTTGACTTTGCTTAATTATTATCGGTCTTCTAATAATTAGCTTTCAATTTGACCATAAGTTTCTGCCATTTTTATGAATATGTACTTAAAAATTATAATAGTTGTCAGTCTTATTTTAAGCATGAATATTTGTGATTCCTATTTGATTTAAGCAAGTGATCGATATTGACTAAATTTGTTCGTGATTCGCCTGCACTTGCTATTGGTTTTGAGGGCCACTGATTTCTTCCACGAGTTTCTTTTAAATCTGACCGTAAACATCTAAGTATCTCATAATGCATCAATTCTGCATACCGCTTCCGCATTTTTTATTCTGAATCTGCTCAATTAGTGTTTGTAACAGTTAGCATGCTACGGTGATGTGTCATGGTATATAGTAAATTTTGATTAGTAATTGATTCCTCTAATCGTGGTAGACTTTAAATTGATTATTTCCTTAGTTATCTTGAATAAATTTTGGTTTGTTGATTCAGTTTGTATTCAATCGGTGGTTTATGATTATTGGTGATCTATTTGGTATATTAACAGCTCTATTGGGATATTAAAGGAAAGTATTGTAGGAAATTAAATTTATTCGATAATATTGTTCCAAACTATATATCTGTTGGGTTTTAGTGCTTTGATTATATAAACTATATATGGTAAAAATGGATCTGTTTGTATTATAAGGCTTGATTTTTGGTCAATTAATTGATTGTGTATCCATATTTTTGACTAATGTGTCCTCTTTACAAATTTATTTTGGTAAACTTATTTGACTGATTACTGTGTTATAGTAATTTATTGATTTTGATCCCCCCTTATTCTTGGAAACTATGTACTATTAATTTATTCCTTTCCTTTTATGACCTGGCTCTTTTCACTATAAAAAGTGACCCTTTACCATGTATTTGATCATGCTTGAACCTTAGATACACAGATTTATACGCTTACACCTTTAGCAATCACAAAAAACACTAACTCATGCTCTACACTTTAACAAGAAATAAAAATACCTCTACTCTTTAAAAGAAAGGGTATTTTTGGTGAACTTTGAGCTTTCTTTTGTTGTGTTGCTGTTGTGGTTTAGAGATCTTGCAAAATACCTCATTGCTGATAAACATATTCTGCTTAAGTGGTTTGTTGTTTCACCCTTACTTTAATTCTCGTTCTGCATTATTTTAATTATCGTTGTGTGTTGAAATGAATAAAAGGAAGCATCAGGGTCAGTTCTCTTTTCCTCTCTTGATATGTGTGATATTCTATACGTGATTTCATAGTCGTTGTGTTGTTATATTTGCTACTTGATTTAATGTGTGTCCTCTTTGATTGTATATCTCAAAATAAATGATATTATGTGTCTCTGTCATTATGTTTGTATCTTTTAAGCCGTAGGAGGGAAACACTATTTAATTTGGGTTTTTGTATATTATTTATTTTCTATTTTTGTCTTGTAATAATTTGTAAACTCTAACTGTCTATCATATATGAAATAAACTTGGGGAATAGTCTAAGGGGGGAGGGGATTACGTGCTAACTGCTTCTTCTCTTTTAGGCTTTATTTTACTATGTGTGATTGTTATAAATGAGTTATATATTACTAAAATAAAAAATCATGTAAGCATATCAGAATTTCTTAAATAATGGCTTAAAATCAATCCTTAATTGTCGATTTGTCTTGTAATCGGTAGTCAATTAGCATGTGTTAAAATAAAAATTTTAAAATAGTGGACTGATTTTTGTAAAGTAACTGTTAAAATTCATAATTCGTTCATTGTATTGAATACTAGATAGCATGTTCATGTGTTAAATTTGACTTCAGCATGTTCACACTTAGAACCCATGCCTATAGGACTCAAGATAATAAAACCAATATTAATTAATTAGATATAAATCTTGCCTGTTAAAATTGTGTTCTAATAAACTTGTTGTTAATTAATTGGTTTATGACTATAGGACCATGCTTAATCTCTAAAATGTTAAAGAAATAAATTTGTCGGTATAATTATTGTATAATAATTGTTGATTGTTAAGATGCCATGCCTAAGTTGTAAATTAGTTTCAACTTATTATAATAATAAAATTTTAGATCGGTCTGTTTTGACTAATCACTGCTAGCATATTCATAAATCATTTTTCCCACATGTTAAAGGGTTAAAAATAAAAATAAAATAGTAATAATTGTGATTAAAATATAAATAAAAAAACTGTTTTTATATTAAAACTTGTTTGAATTAATTAATTTCTGTGTTAAACCCACTGCTTTGCCACTTACTTTAAAAAGTAACAACTAATTCCCTGCATGTTTTAAATTTGCCCTGTTGAGATTATTTAGCAACTAAATCTGCCACTGCTTTAAATATTTCTGCCCATATGTTCCTATTTAAACCAATCTGCCCTGATAAAAATCAGCCACTAATTAATTTCTGCATCTAATAAACTGAATGTCAGTTAAATAAATTTATGCATTCTTAATATGAGGTGTTATTGCTCTTAGTAAACTATTTTCTGTACACGGAATAATATTGTTGTCTTTTTAAAATCAGTTGGTAACTAAAATCGGCTTTCTGCAATAATTTTCTACAACCTTTAAAATTAGTCTAATAAGCTTTTTTTGCACGTGTAATAACTTTCTGCTTCCTCTTAATTAAGTAATCATGCTGCTGTATTGCCTATTATAATGCTTGTTTATGTGCATTCACTTAGCATGTGACCTTTTTCACAATTACTTGTGTTTGCTAGCATGCTTAATAAAATCTAGAGGTCAACATGAGATTTACGTGCTAAGTGTTGTCCTATTTGTTTTGCTTGGTGTTTAGGGGGCCTATTAGGAGCTTATGTTTATTTTTGTCTAAAACCATCTCAATAGTAGTTTAATGCCTCTTGGACGTTAAGCGGGGGCGCTATGAACCTTTTAGGATGAAAAGCATGCGGTGGTGGGGTAGGGGTAGTTTAGGCCTTACGAATATGATGACATCGACTCAAGCTTAAAGCGACAAACCTTGTTTTTGTTTGTTCCTACATGGAAGCCTATAAAAAAAATAAAGAAAGGTCGAGTGCTGATTCGTAAAGTCCTTCAGAGTCTCCCTTTCCTTTTGTCCCTTTATTTGTTTATAATTATAAGTGTTTGGGGTAGTTTAATAAATAATAAAAAATTGTTTCGCCTATCTGATTGTGCAATTTTTGTCTCCTCCCTTATCTCTTTATTAATTGTTTAGTATTTGTTTGTTATTGTGTTATCACATAGTTTTGCATGTTTAACTAATTAATTAAAATACGAAAGTGCCCTTAATTGTTTAATATTATGTTATCACCTAGTTTTGCATGCTTGATTAATTAAATAAATAAATGAAGTAATCTTAATTGTTAAATATTATGTTATCACCTAGTTTTGCATTCTTAATTGATTAAATAAATAAATGAAGTGATTAATTATTTAATGTTAATTATCACCTAGTGAGCATGTTTAAATTAAATAAATAATAAATGAAGTGACCTTAATTGCTACTTGTAACCCCCACATAAATTGCATGAGATACGGCTGAGACCCATATTTGTGGATCTCGAGGGATGCCTAACACCTTCCCCTCGAGGTAATTTGAACCTTTACCTGATCTCTGGTTCGTTGTCCTTAAGATAGATTAGTTAGATTAGATAGGTGCTCTAGCGCGCCTTAATTCTTTAGGTGGCGACTCTTCATCCAATCCAAAACCCAAAAGAGTTGTTAAGTCGTGCATCCCAAAGGAAAGCCTGTTTTTGCGAAAAAATAGGGTGCGACACACCTCAATTTTTGCCTTATCGATTTTCAATCCCTTTTGTGACACCTTGTGCTCGAGAACTATGCCTTCCTTCACCATAAATTGACTTTGCTCACAATTCAAAACCAGGTTTGTTTCCATGCATCTTTGGAGTACTTGCCCCAAGTGCGCCAAGCATTCTTCAAATGTATCCCCTACGACTGAGAAGTCTTCCATGAATACCTTCATAGAGTCTTCTACCATGTCTGCAAAAATGGATAACATGCAACGCTGAAATGTTGTCGGGGTATTACATAGACCTAATGGCATTCTTTTAAATGCAAACGTTCCATAAGGGCATGTGAAGGTGGTTTTCTCTTGGTCTTCCAGCGAAATAGAGATTTGGTTCTAACCGGAGTACCCATCTTAAAAAAAGTACCAGCCCGCCTCTAATAGCTGGTCGAGCATTTGATCAATAAAAGGCATTGGAAAGTGGTCCTTTTCAGTCCATTTGAGCTTTCGATAATCCATGCTTACTCTCCACCCGGTCACCGATCTAGTTGGCAGACCCTTTGCATTTGGGACTACAGTAATACCTCCATTTTTCGGTACACATCTTACCTATTTGCTATCCGTAATAGGGTAGATCACATTTGCGTCCAACCACTTGATGATCTCCTTTTTCACCACTTCTTGCATTGGTGAGTTCAATCTCTGCTGATGCTCAACACTAGGCTTACACTCATTATCAAGCTGAATTTTGTGAGTACAAATACTGAGAGGAATACCCACTATATCCGCGATGGTCCACCCTATAGCTTTTATGTGCTTTCGCAACACTTGAAGGAGCAATTTCACCTGCCATTCAAGCAAGTCAGCTGCAAATGATCACTGGTAAAGTATTATTTACCCCCAATAAGGCATTTCGGAGATGAGTGGGAAGAGCTTTCAATTCCAGATTAGGTGGTTCTTCTATTGATGGCTTTGTGGGAGGACTCTCTCTATTTTTTAGGTCAATGTCCAACTTGATTGGAGTCTATGAATACCCTCCTAAACCCGACAAGGCAGCTACTAGTTCCTCATACCCCTGAACTTCGGATTCACCATAATTAGCAAGTACGGCTTAAAGGGGTTTATTCATGCACATCAAAGGGCTTACACTAGCTACCACCTCATCAATAACATCATCAGTAGACACCACATGAATAACACTTAGGTGTCTCATGAATTTACAAATATTAAAGGTTACTTCATCTTTGTTCACCCTAAACATCAATTCTCCACTTTCAACATCCATCAATGCTCTCCCGGTTACAAAGAATGGTCTTCCCAAAATAATGGGAATTTCGGCATCTATTCCACAATCTAAAATCACAAAATCGGCCAGAAAAATGAACCAATCGACCTTTACCAAGAAGTCATAGAGTATCCCCACAAGATATTTGATTGAACGGTCTGCCATCAGGAGTCTCATTGTTGTTGCTTTTGGTTAACCCAACCCAAGTTATTTGTATATCTCATAGGGCATTAAGTTGATGCTTGCTCCCAAATCACATAAAGCTTTAGCGAATTCGAGCATGCCTACGGTGCACGGAATAGTGAATGGCCCGGGATCTTTTATCTTTTTGATCAGCTCCTTAGTCATAATTGCACTACAACTATGGGAAACTTCAATTGTCTCAAAATCCAAAATCCTTCTCTTTGTGACTAACTTTTTCATGAACTTGGTGTATCCCGACATTTCTAACAATGCCTCCACAAGGGGGATATTAATTGATAATGTCATAAACACCAATAAGAACTTATTTAATTTCTCATCGTCATTCTTCTTCTTTAGGCGTTAGGGAAATGGGGGATGTATTTTGGGTAGAGGTTGCATGACTTTAGGGATTTGAACGTGTTGTTCCACTTCTTCTTGCGATTCTTGAGTAATGCTTTGATGGATATATATCCCTTGTTCATCCATGCCTCGATCGTCTCTATGTTTCTGCACTCCTTCATTTTCTGTTATATCACCTATTGCTACTTTTCCGCTACGAGTAACCACTATCAACTCTTTATTGTTATCGCGAACTTTGGTTTCAATTGTGCTGAAAACACACTCAACTGATCTTCAAGCATCTTGATGGCATCGGAATGAGAGTTCACTTTACTATTCAATGATGAGAAATCATCTTTCATCCCCTTTAACAAATCATCCGAACCTTCAACTTTATTAAGTATGTGGGACAACAAGTCATTTACCTGGGGACTACTTGCACTCCCTTTCGATTTTGGGCTCTCACTCAAGTGAGAGTAGATCTCATCATGTTCATATTTCCTTCTCCCATAATCACTTTGCTCAGCCCACTCTTGGTCATATCTCATTTGTTCTTCTCCCTTGTGATAGTTCCAACCTTGATTTCCAGCTCGCTGTGGATAGCGTGGGTGAAAACCCTCCTCATATCTCTTGTAGTTCCAACGTTGATTCTCCCCCGGCCTTGAGAAACTGGAGGAAGAACCCTCCTCAACACTAAACACTCCACACGTCCCCTTCATATGCTCTTGTAGGAATTCCATTTGGGTCAACATCTTCTTGATGTTTTCATCCCTTTCTATCTCTTTATCAAGTTATTCTTGTGTCTATCTAAAACAAAATAGAGAGACTTGATCCTCCTGTGTGTCCCACTCTTGGTTTATTTAGTCAAATCATCAAGAAGGAACGAAGCAACCTTGAATAGTTGTAACATTATTCCTTCTCGTACCAATTGATCGGCCACTCCTTTATTAACCGAATCAATACTTCTATAGAAATATTGAAGTAACAACTCATTAGGTAGCCCATGAGTTGGACATTTAAGTAAGAGTTTCTTGAATATCACCAACGTTTCATGGATGGGTTCTCCTTCCAATCACTTGAAACCTTGAATATCGTCTCTAAGCTTCATCATCCTTGATGGAGGAAAGGACCTTGCGTTGAATGCTATAAGTAGCTCCTCCCATGATTTGATGGAATTATTTGGTAGCTCGGCTAACCGCTTACTAGCTTCCCCCGTTAAGGATAGTGGGAATAATCGCAACCGAATTGACTCTTGAGACACATTCTTGAATGAAAACAGGCTGCATACCTCAGTAAAATTTCTCAAATGCTCATGCGGGTCTTCATGTTCGAGCCCTCCATACAATCCGAGCTTTTGGAGTAGATGAAGAATTATGGTAGTAACTTCAAACATCTTATTTTATTAAGCTTTCGGAATGCAAATTGCACCCATTCCACCCGATTGAGCTGGGTTATACACACTATTGATATCATCGATACCGTCCCAATGACCTGCTTGACTATCGTTCATCTCTTCGTCACTTATATTCACTTCAATACAGCCCAACCAACACTTAGAAAAAGTAGCCAAAACTAATTCAACTACAGCTAACAAGTTCGAGAGTGTCTAATCTTCAATAACTTTAAGTAATGCTACTCCCCGGCAGCGGGAGCCATTTTGATTAACGTATCAGGAAACCTCATCCAATACTAAGTGCCAATGATAGTTCGTCAGTATAATAACCCAACTACGTGAGTTGGGGTCGATCCCACAGGGAGTATTATTTCCTTCCAAATTAATAATAAATGTATAATGACAATCTCTTAAATCAAATACTTCTTGCACAATTAATATTTATGTTTCAAACGTCGGGCTTTGACTATCACTCCAAATTTACACTTGAACACAAACAATCAAATAGTAGAATAAAACTTGGGAAATTTATCAGCCAATTGTCAAATCTAAACGAAGTGGATGAATGTTACTGCTCACAATGGGATAGTTTGTTGTGGGTACGGCAAACCATATATAAAGTAACTTTCTCTCGAACAATTATCTTCTCTATGTTGAATTATCTCAAACTTCAACACCATTCAAAAGATTTCCATCTCTTTTCCCTCATAAAATTCACTCTCGTGAGCTAAATACAAAGGTTGGATCACTTGTTTCACTCTCTCGAGCTGAAACCAAGGAGACCCACTACTAAGGACGCTAAGATTGCCACCTTGGTTCTACACCTCTTTCTCAAGCAAGTGCACAACACTTAAATTGACACACGAAGTCGTGCAAATCGACCTCGAAACACAACAACAACTTAGACCCACTTAAAACTAACACCATTATTCGCAACTAACAAGCACCCACTAAGTAAATTCAACAATTGGCTTCATGATCAAAACCCCAAGTGAAGGGTTTTAGCCCCTCATATAAAAAATACAAATATAAAAATCAATTATCACTCCCATAGTTGGGTACAAATGAGAGTTATAGATGAAAATCAATTAAGAATCTTCTCTCTTTCAAAATCTCTCTAATAATCTTGTTAAAATCCCAAAGAAAAAGTCTTTGGTAGTGTTATATTTGTCTATATTTTTTTTCTTCTTTTCTGAATGTCTTTCCCTCTCTCACCAAAATGAATTTAAATAAGTCTGAAGTATCACTACTTTAAGATCACTCGGCGAAGTAAGTCGGGCGTCGCCGACTCACCGATTGTTATTTATCTCGCCTTCATTTTTCACTTTTTCTTGGTCTGTCAACTATAACTTTAGGTGGTCCAGGTCGGGATCGCCGAGTAACTCCGCCATTCTCCCTCTTTCCTTATTTATTGCCCATCAGCACTTGCATGAATCTTTCTCAACAATTTTGGCGACAAGGTTTATCCTTTGCCGAATAAATCGGCGACACACCGAATGGAGTTGTTGTTCGCCAAAGTCATTCCCATTTTATCTCCAACATTCTATAACTGTAGGCGATATCTTGGCAATTTGGCGATTCGCCGAATGACATCGGGGATCATCAGGTTTTCATTTCTTCATTCCTTTAGCTTGCTTTGTTCCCTTCTTGATCAATAGCATCCATGCATCGTTCATAAATCCAAATGTCGGAAATTCAAGGATTTACATCATTCATTGGCACAAAACAAACCTTTGAGGACACTAATTTTGTTAAAATAAAGTCCTAAATGAGTCCAAATCGTTGACTCATCAATATATTATACCAATATTAATTGTCTTCCAACTTAATGCATCTGCCACCACATTAGCCTTGCATGAATGATATGGTCACATCATAATCTTTTAACAAATCTGTCCATTATTATTGGGATTCATAAATATTATCTCTCAAGTACTCATATGACTAATTTTGTTTGTTTTTAATGGAAATTAGTTAGTATGAACTAAAAGTGCACTGGTTTTGCTTAGTCAAAGGACTATTGAAGTTGTAGATCAGAGAATAGGAATGAATCTGATGCATGCTTATTGCTGTTTATAGATCTTTTTGGACCCCCAACTATCCGATCTATCCCTTCATCTCGTACCATTTTACCCACCTACACAACAAGCTAATTATGAGCTACTAGGCGTTCATAGTTTGGTTTGGATCAATTTTTGGCAAACTATAATGATTTGATTATTGAAATGACAATTAATGAAATTTAATATATACTTTGATTTGTTTGTTATTGATTATTATTCAATTTTACTTGATATTCTTATTTATATTATTTACTTATTTTTTTCTTTCATTATAGATTGACATTAAATAAATAAAGTGACAGTTTTATCATGTAAATATAACATCATTTCCTTAAAATATAGTGAGAATAAGTCAAATACATGTAAATATTATTATCTTTCCTATGCCACAAAAAGGAATGACCAATTTCCTTTGAAAGGAAAAAGATGTATATAGTAATTTCAATTAATGAAAATTAGACCAGCCATTGGTCCAAAAAATAAGATCGATTTTAAGAAAATTATCAGAACAATCACTAGTTCTTAGGCTTTCAAGAAAATTCAAATCCAACAATAAATTCTAAGAATGGTGACTTTAAATATGAAAATAGGATAAAAATGGCTTAGCTGGAACTAGAATTGGGTGATTAAATTAGCTATTGGTAACTACAAGACTTTTTTTTATTTAAATATTCGAGTACTCCTCTATTACTACTTATTTATCAAATTTTCATGTGACACGTCTATTGAGAAAAGAATAATTGATATAGTCAGTTTATCATTTTATATCTATTAATTGATATTGTTTCAAACATATTTGTTTACTATATTTTTTAAAGACATTAACTCAATGTTAGTAATTTGAGGGGCTAATAAGATAAACAATTGTCATTTCTTGAGTTTTCAAAAATGATAAGTAAAAGGAGAAATCAATAAAGAAAATATTTTACAAGTAAATACGGACGGATAAAGTATTAAATTATAAATATATTTTTTATGATAAGAATATTTAAAAATATACAAAATATTCATAAAATTTGGTTCAATTTTTTCTTTGAACTATAAATGATCTAAATTTTGATACAAACTAACATAGTGCTCTTTTCACAAACCGAACCAATCTTTGAAAAGAGCTGGAATTTTTTTTGGAAAAAGTATATCACAATTTTTTGTACTCAAATTTATTTGTGAGGAGACGTTATACAATTTCTCTCTTTACAATTTATGTTATGAAAAAATAGTGTTGTGCAGGAGCTCAATATTTTTTCACAAATTTATTTTTCAAGTGGTGTCAATTAAAAAATATTAAATTATCTCATTAAGTGTAAAATAAATATCTGACAAATATTTTTAACATTTATAAATTTAAGTGGTACTAATTAAATAATTTTTAAAAAAATTCTCTAAAAAATTATGATATATATTTTTGTGGTAGTAAATCATCTCATTCTATTTTCTCACAAATCGAATGTGAAGAAGTCCATGATTTGTGAAGATGTCCATGATTTGTGAAGAAGTCTATCAGGATGTCCAGAATCAAAATATTTTGTCATGACCAAAAATCTCGAGTCATGATGACACATAAAATTATCCACCGTTAGATAAGCCAACCCATATCATGGAACACAAGTAACGGGTATAGCTAGAAGAAACATTAAAATTAGCGAAGAAAACTACATAGTAGGGAAATAAACAATGGAAGAAAAGCAATGACATAAATATATACAACAATAAATGATCCAATACCACGACCTCATGGACGATGGTATAAAGCTATCACGACCTGAGCCTACACTCTAGACGTGGCCGGCAATCGAGAACAATTGTTGGTCCCCAACCAAACCCTCATCCTGGCTGACTACAAGTAGATGATTAACACAAGCATATGCAAGCATCAAACTAAAAGAAATGCTTAATCAACAATATATTGAATCTCAAAAATCTCTAAATATAATTAGTAGGAAACATAAGTTTTAAATAAAGCATCTGAAACTGAAAGACTCTCCAAAATAATCTATTTATAAAGCCTCTTTTGTATAAAGATGAGTGTCAGGACAAGAACCACGACACCTTAAAATGTTACTGCAAACAACTCATAAAATCTGGAGTCCTCCTGAAGTGAGGAGACCTCACTCAAAATCTGAGGAGCGGATGAAGTGATCTCAACGAAACTCCTGTTCAGGATCCTAAGTACCTGAATCTACATCATAAGAACCTAGAGATTGAATGATATCAGTAAATTGAATGTACGAATATGTAATATAGCCGAAGTGAAATGAGTCAACGACATGACTGCAATAGATATACAGATATACTCAACTGAATGTAAAGAAATAAAGAAGTGAAATCATTTAAACTTTACAAAATACTTACTTATCTATGTACTGAACATATTAAGTGATATGATTATAAAACACTTTTTACTCTATTTGGGAGATTTTGTAACCAACAACCATCACTATGAGCAACGTGATGATACAACATCTTACCCACGCTACCAGAACTCTCATAAACCTTCCCAAGATATAGTACATCTCAACTAAGTATGTCACGACCCAGGGGTACCCCTTAGATGTAACAAGGCACATAGAACCCATAAAGGCTCCATGTAAGCAACTTAGCATATTATAACATAAGAATAGAACAATAAAGACTAAAAAAACACATTTCAAGCCCAAAATTTTCATAAGGAAAGAGGAAGTCTAGAGTTGTCTCAATATAGCCATCTATTACAATCTTCGAAAAGAGAAAAGGGACACAACCCATACAACATAGTCCGGAAAGGAAATATGAGAAAGAAACTACAATGATATACCAACTGTCCTCGAATCATGAGGTAAGCATGAATTTCTTAAGAAAATGCATAACATAAGGAAATCATGAAAAACACATATAACACACATGACTCTCAAAATAAGGAAACTCAAGAGGAACTAGTTACCTCAAGCTTGAATAGGAGTAGAAGAATAGAGATGAGGATATTGGGACTTCATATCGGTCTCGGCCTCCCAAGTAGCACCCTCAACTAAGTGATTTGTCCATAAAACCTTCACACAAGCTATTTCCTTGTTTCTCAATCTCTTGACTTACCGGTCTAGGATCTCTACCAGAACCTCTTCATATAAAAGACTTTCATCAACTCCCAACCCTTCTAGGGGAATAATTGATGCTGGATCTCCAATACATTTCTTAAGCATATAAACATGAAATACCGGATGAACAAGAGAAAACTCATTTGCCAAATCCAACTCATAGGCAACCTTCCCAACATGTCTCAAAAATTTGGTATGGGCCTACATACTGGGACTAAGTTTCCCTTTCTTGCAAAACTTCACCACATCCTTCATGGGTGAGATTTTCAAATAGACACAATCATTAACTTCAAATTGTAGATCCCTCCTTCTCACATCGGCATAAGACTTTTGTGTACTTTGAGCTGTTCTCAACCTCTCTCTAATAAGTCGAACCTTCTCAATGGCCTTATAAACTAGCTCGGGACCTATCAAAGCAATTTCCCCTACCTCAAACCAACTAACCGGAGACCTACATCTCCTTCCATGCAAGGCTTCAAAGGGAGCCATACTGATACTTTAGTGATAGCTATTATTGTAAGCAAACTCTATTAATGTAAAGTGGTCATCCCAATTACCCTTGAAGTCTATTACACATGTCCTTAACATATCTTCCAATGTTTGGATGGTACGCTCCGCTTGGCCATCGCTTTTGGGATGAAAAGTCATGTTAAGCTTAACCTTAGTGCTCAGACCTTCTTGGAATGGCTTCCAAAAGTGCGAAGTAAATTGAGTACCTCTATCGAAAATAATAGATAGAGGAAATACATGCAATTTCACTATTTCCCTTATGTACAACTTATCATAGTCTTCCGCCGAAAAATAAACCTTAAAGGGAATAAAGTGGGCTAATTTTGTCATCCGATCTATAATGACCCAAATAGAATCATGTTGCCTTCGGGTGCAAGGCAAACCCACTATAAAATTCATGTTCACCTCTTCCCACTTCCAAGTGCGAATACCTATATCTTGGGATAAGCCTCCCTGTCTTTGATGTTCAACCTTAACTTGTTGACAATTTGGACACTTGGCTACAAAAACCCGCAATATCTTTTTTCATCACATTCCACTAATAGACTTCCCATAGATCATGATATATATATATATATATATATTCGTGGCTCTCAGGTGAATAGAATATCGATAACTATGGGCTTCCTCTAAAATTTGTTCCCTTAGATTATCAACATCTGAAACACATAAGCGGCCTTGATAATGAAGAATACCATCTCCCCCTTGGGAGAAAGCCTCAATGGACTTCTTAAGTACCGTTTCTTTCAATTCCACTAATATAGGATCAAGGACTTGCTTAGACTTCACATCCATCACAAAGGATGATTTGGAACCATTATGGACCATGACACAACCCTTAGTGGAATCCACTAGTTGAACACCTAGTCGGGCAAACCTATGCATGTAACGAACAAATTCTTTCTTTTCATTCTCTACATGAGCCACACTACCCATGCACAATCTACTAAGAGCATCCGCTACCACATTAACTTTGCCGGGGTGATAAAGGGCACTTATGTCATAGTCCTTCAATAATTCTAACCACCTTCTTTAGTGAAGATTTAAGTTCTTTTGACGAAAAACATATTGTAGACTCTTGTGATCGGTGAAAACATCCACATGGACCCCATACAAATAATGCCTCTATATTTTAAAGGCAAACACACCCGCCGCTAACTCAAGGTCATGGGTAGGATAATTCTTCTCATGGATTTTAAGTTGCCTTGAAGTGTAGGCAATCCACTTACCATTTTGCATAAGCACACCTCCCAACCCCCTCAAGAGGCATCAGAATACACCACAAAACCATCCGTACCTTCCGGTAAGGTCAACACCGGAGTAGAAGTAAGTCTATCTTTCAACTCTTGGAAACTTTTCTGACAAGCTTTCGACCACACAAACTTAGTTTTATTTTGAGTCAAAGTAGTTAAAGGAGACACAATGGAAGAAAATCCCTTAAAAAACCTTCTATAGTAACCGGCAAAACCTGAAAAGCTTCTAATGTCAGAAGGAGTTAGATGTCTAGGCTAACTCTTGAACGAATCCGTCTTCTTAGGATATACCGCAATACCCTTGTTTGACACAATATGACCAAGGAAAGCTACAAACCTTAACAAAAAGTCACACTTGCTAAATATTGCAAAAAGTTGTTGGTCTTTAAGAACTTGCAACACAATTCTCAAATGGTCCACGTGTTCATCCTCACTCCTTGAATGGATCAAAATATCATCGATAAACACAATTACAAACATGTCTAGGTATTTCCTAAAAACTTTGTTCATGTAGTCCATAAAAGTCGCTGGAGCGTTAGTCAACCCAAACGACATAACCAAAAACTCATAATGACCATATCGGGTTCAGAAAGTCATCTTGGGAATATCAACCCCTCTCACCTTCAATTGGTGATAACCTGAATGAAGATCAATTTTAGGGAAATAACTAGCCCCTTGAAGTTGGTCAAACAAATCATCAATTCTCGGAAGAGGATATTTGTTCTTGATGGTCAGCTTATTCAATTGACGATAATCAATGCACATTCTAAGAGACCCATATTTATTTCTAACAAACACACGGGAGCACCCCATGGAGAGATACTAAGTCGGATGAAACCTTTATCTAGAAAATCCTTAAGTTGCTCCGTCAACACTTTTATCTTCGTCGGAGTAATTCTATAAGGAGGAATAGAGATAGATTGCGTATCCAAAAGAATGTAAATACCGAAATATATTTCCCGCTCGGGAGGAATACCATGCCAATCATCGGGGAAAACTTTCGGGAACTCAGTAACCATGGGAACTGACTCAGGAGAAGGGGTTTCAGGATCTACATCCCTCACCCTAACAAGATGGTAAATACACCTTTTGGAGATTATCTTCCTAGCTTTGAGACAATAGATAAATTGACCTCTAGGCATAGAATTTCCCCCTTTCCACTCTAAGATAGGCTAATTTGGAAATTGGAATCTAACCACCCGAGTTCGACAATCGATATAGGCATAATATGCATGCAACAATCCATACCAAGAATCACATCAAAGTTTAACATGTCAAGCTCTTCCAAGTGAACAAGAGTAACTCTATGGGACAAGGGAACAAGAATTTTTTTATAAACCCTCTTAGCCACCACAGAATCACCAACAGGGGTAGAGACCGAAAAAGGTTCTAATAACACTTCGAGTATCATATTAAACTTCAGGGCCACATAAGATGTCATAAAGGACAAAGTTGCACCGGGATCTAAAAAGGCATATACATCAATAAGAAAGACTTTTAACATACCGGTCACCACATCCGGGGAGCTCTCTTGGTCACCTCGGGATTGAAGAGCATAAAAGCAGTTATGCTTTGGGGCATTGGAGTTTGAACCGCTTGGAGGAGCTTGCTTGACCTCTCTTCCTTTAGTCGCATGTGTTGGACAATCTCTCATTTTATGTCCACTCTTTCCACAAGAAAAGCAACCATATGTGCCAACCAGGCACTTACCATCATGCTTTCTTCCATACCTTGCACAATTAGACCTAGCCACATAAGAACCACTACTATTACCTCCTTGTGGTTTAGGGTTGGACAATGTATCCTTGTTTACCCTTGGTGGAGCACTAGAGGAACCTTGGTTGGAAAACATTTGTCTAAACCTTGATCGCCCTTGTCCATCGGACCAAGCATTGGAGAAGTTCCCATCACCGGTTCTAGCTCTTTTCACCTCCCTATTCTTTTCCTTTAGTTTACCTTTATCCATTTTTTGGGCATGCACCATGAGATGTTAAATATGAATATTTGGGATAAGCATTGCCATACGACATTCTTTGACTACCATTTCAGACACTCCCATCACAAACTTATTCATCTTAGCCCATGAATCTGCCACCATAGTTGGAGCATACTTAGATAGTTTGGTAAACTTTAGAGCATACTCCTGCACACTCATACCTCCTTGAAGAAGGTTAATGAAATCTTGCATCTTTTCTTCCCTCAACTCTAGGGGAAATAATCTATCATGAAACGCCGATTTAAACATTTCCCACTCTACGGGACCCACTCCCATCGGAGTTGCCTCCTTCCACTGACCATACCATACTTGAGCAACCCCTTTTAGTTGGTAAGCGGCCAATTTTGCCTTCTCTTGTGGATACACCCTCATGATAGCAAGTACCTTGTACACCTCATTGATAAACTCTTGAGGGTCCTCTTTAACTTTGGAGCAATAAAATTTGGGAGGGTTCATTCTTTCCAAATCCCTCACTCTTGGAGCCCCTGAATTCACATTAGGATTCACATGAGTCACAATATCTCTATTGGTCTGAGCCTCGTAGCTTGAGCTTAAGTCATCAATCCTTGGGAAAATATTTGAAAACCCGACCTAACCTCCACATTCGACATAGCCAAAGGATAAATTAGAGCTTGAGGAGGAGCTTCTTGTTCCACATTGTCACCCTCAATTCTTCTAGTTTTTTCCCTTCTAGTATTCATATCCTGAAGAACATAGGGAAAGGATTAGGAGAGGGACTTTATGGCATGATTTAAGAGTAATGAAAGAAGTGTAGTTTCGTAATCATGTTGTCACCACTCATTCATAAATGTGGCACGCTACACATTTATGAACAAGACTCTAGCAGATGTGGCTTATGAGACATCATCCTAAAATCATTCTAAACCTCGTGCTCTGATTACCAAGTTTGTCATGACTCAGGATACTCCCTCGATGTAACAAGGTACATAGAACCCTGAAAGGCTCTATGTAAGCCACTTAGAATATCATAACAAAAGAATAGAACAATAAAGAGTAAAAAACATATTTCAAGTCCAAAATTTTCATAAAGGAAAGTGGAAGTCTAGACTTGTCTCAATATAGCCATCTATTACAACCTTCGAATAGAGAAAAGGGACACAACCCATAGAACATAGTCCAAAAAGGAAATATGATAAAGAAACTAAAATGAGATAGCATCCGTCCTCGAAGGATGAGGAATCGCCAACAAGCTAGGTGAATAAGCAAATCCATGTTTTAGCCACAACGATGATCACCTTGAGAATCGGACCCTAAACTTGGGAAAATAATGGAAAGTAGGGGTTAGTACAAAAATGCACCAAGTATGATAGCCCTGTATAAAAACATTGAAAACATGCTAAAAGGGACATTTTGAATGCACGCATGTTACTAAGTTAAAACATCATTTTGCATATAGTGGAAAAGCATAAGTCATAAGCATAGTAAATACATTGATCATCATACCATAAGAGGAACATATCATAAATACCCTCAAAACATTCCTTGTGCAATGCATGAATAAGACACCATAAATATAACCCATGCAAACTAAAGATTCTTGAGTAACCATAGTTCATAATTCATATTCTTGATAAAATGTTGTTATGGGAAGTAAGCCTTAACCGACACAAGACCGTGTGAGCTAAACATGGAATTCGGTGACTCCCACACAGAAAAGGGTTGCTCTACTTCCTTAAGGTAGAACCGTACTCTTAGCTTAGGTGGGTCCACTAGATAAATAACTATGAGGGCACATGGTTTATGGGATAAGGAGATTGTTACCAGAAACCCGACCTCCCCTAACGGAAGGAAGAGCTTCCATCTCATGAGACTTCTTCTAGAAACCCGTCCACTACTTGGGGGAGATTTCCATCTCATTGTCAATATCCACTCGGTGCTAAGAATTAATTCCCATGGAGTACATATTAAGTCTTGACTTAAGTTCATATTCATGGCAGAATGTCTTGACACTCAATCTAACATTATTAATAAGATAGCTCATTAGATCATTGATGAGTCCACAAATTGGACTCATTTAGGGCTTTGTTTTAATGGAAATAGTGTCCTTGAATGCTTTTTTTACCCCAATACCTGATTAAAATGCTGAAGTTTCAGGTATTTGAAGTTTTAGTGGAAGCATGGACACTTAGGCGCAAAATGGAGTAAATAGGGCTGAAAATAACAAGAAAGGGAATCCTGCGGATCGCTGAGTTTAACTTGGCGAGTCGCCAAAACTACATAAGCCGCCCTCGAGTTCATCGGCGATCTCGACTAATGTCGCCGACCAATCCTCCGCAACACAATCTGTGAAAACTATTAATACTATTTAGAGTTGTAATCTTAGGAGAGATTGGAGTGTGGAACAATTATTATTATTATTTTCACTTTAGAACATATTCTAGCTAATATTTTCTCTCAAGTTTGGAGAGGGTTTTGTGGAGACTTGAAGAAAGGAGTTCTTTTTCCCCAAGTTGGAAGTGGGTCTTCTCTATTCACTTCCCTTTTCTTAATTCAAGGTTTAATCTCTTATACCCAGTTTATTTCATTATCATATTAGGTATAATTTCTTATTTCTTGATGTGTGGCTAAAAACCCCTATTCTTGGGGTGTGATTTAGCAAATATGGGTTGATATTCTTGTTAGGTCTTGCTTGCTAATAGGCTAGATGTATTTAAATGGTGATTTCACCTAGTGGTTGTGGTTTAATCTAAAGGGTTTGTAGTTACAATTACAAAGTCACTCATGTGTGTTTTGCTTGCCCGAGAGGGAGGTCGCGAAACCAAAACAACTAGACTGATGGCCTAAGGAGTGGGTCGACATGAGGTTCGGCCCGAGAGGGTGAGCCCTAGTCCCATATCCTAACACTCAGCTCGAGAGAGTGAGTGGGTTAAGGCGTAGGCTGGTCTTCATTCGGCAAATGGGTGTCCGAGAGGAACGCATTTTAAACGGGGTAAGTTGCCCTAGAGGGAACTTATTTCCATTTAAATCTTAGCCTAGTTACTATTATCTTGCAAATTTCCTATTGAAAGCATGTACCCTGCAATTTATCTCAACTTGTATTGCGGTCACATCCCAAGAATTTTTCCCCATACTTGATTTTCTTATTTATTTTCCTGTTTTAATACTTGTTACAAAAACCCCATTTGGTATTTGACACTTTCGTGTCACCCCCTTCAATTTACTATGTATTGTATCGCGAACGTCTTTAACTACGACTAAATTGAATGAAATTCTAATTGGCTATTAATCCTCAAAACCACTCTGTTGGGACGATCCCAACCCTTGGTTGGATTACTATATTATCGACGATCGTAGACACTCATACCGTAGGTCAGTGTCATTGGTCACGATAATCATCAATCATGCTTAAGAATAACCTTTCACCGTCCATGTCTACATATAGATTCAATAGGTGAGAAAGACTTTCAACTTTAGAATCATAATATTGTGAGAAAACCTTTCACATTATATCATAATCATACATAAGTGTGTATTTGAGGATAACCTTTCAGCAACACAATAATTAGATCATAATCATATTCACTTCACTCTCTAAGTGTTCTTAAAGCATATACTAAACTTTCATAAACCATACATAATACCGTAATTTATCCTTTCAAGGGTCGTAAATCATATCAATCAAAATATCTAGAATTCGCTACATTAGACATGGATAATAACATAATTCAAATAACTCCATTACTACAAGCATAATCTCATAATATCCTTCTTTCATCAACACACCCACATAACAAGATCATAAAATGGGAATATGGGAATTTCATGGGTTCTTGGGGATTTAACAATAAAAACCATAATATTTCATCAATTCAATCATAATATAAAGTAATTCAAACGTTAGAATCGGTTTTGAAAGGAACCTATGACTTGGAAACAAACCCTAGCTTTTGGGGAATTTATATCTTTGAAATTGGAGTTTTGAATGGGCTCCATGGATAAATTATATCCATGAATGAAAAACTACCATACCTTATCAATTAAATCCAATGAAATTGAGTAGAAGACCTTGCTCCTTGAACCCTAGGTCCAACTTCCTTTTTCTTCTTCCTTGAAGTTCTAGATATAGAATTTTTGGAGAGGAGATGAACTTTGGGAATTATTTGGGTGTTTAGAAAATTTGACTTAGTTTAAGTGAAGTTGAATTAAAAATGACTTATTATAGTGACCCCAAACATACCCAAAACGACTTGACTTTGATTGGACTTAATACGAAATTTCCCAAAACACCCCTCACTTAAAGTGAGTTGCTCGGGTGCCACGAGGGGATCTACAAGCCATGGTCATGAACACGAGCCGTGGTCTCTTTCATGGACTTGAGGCAGTGGCTAGGCAACATGTGCCTTTAACCCAGAAGCCCAAGATAACTTCACGAGGGGGTCCCTAAGCCTTGGTCTATGCAATGAGTCGTGGTCCATCTCGTGGGCCTTGAGGCAGTGGCTATGCCACTTCCTTTCCATCCTCACATCACCAAGGCATGACCAAAGCCACTCCCACAAGCCATCTAGGGCATCACGAGCCGTGAAGTCGCTCATGTGGAGGAGCCAATTTGGGGCATCCTTGCGGAGGCTACTTCCTCACCACCACGAGTGGCACCACGATGCATGGTGACCACCTATGGCCGTGAATTCCCTCGTGGTATTGGGAAGTGCCTTGGCAAGTCTTGGGCAGCTTTGGCCCTTTCCTTCTCCCTTGCCCCTTTGCCTTGGCTCTAGGACACCTTCATGGATTTTAACCCTCTTATTAGGCTCTAAATTAGCCTACTAACTTCCGGGGTGTTACAAAGTACATCCACTAGAGATATGCTCGAAAGTAATAAGGAGTGGTCTAAAAAGTATGATCCTTTATCCATGTTGGCTACATAGTTTATGAGGATTGTGAGTTGACTGAACTCATCCCCATGTTGGTGCTCAATACTACTCCCAATAAATATATATTCATGCTCAAATCTGTAGAACCTACTCTTTCTAAATTAAATATATCTAAAATGATTAACTCATTTAGAAATCAAAGTTTCTCTTTTCTTAATGTAGAAAGTGATAGTTTTGGGAATACATAGTTTCCTTATACTCTAACTCAATTCATATTTGGAAACTCCTTTTCAGAACTCATCTTTTATTGTCCTCATAAATCAATTTAAAGACAAAACATATGTTTTAAAGGATTCTCAAACTTAACTCAATAGTAGGGCTCATACTTAAATATATGCATGAATAAATAAAATCAAGGATCTCAATGAAATGATAAAAAACTTAATACTCAGGAATTAAGAACTTATAACTCAACAATATAACTCGTCTCAAGATAGTCAAAATCAATAACAAAATCCTAGATTACTTTTGTTTTTACTGAATTTAGACATAGGACATGAGGACGAGCTAGTTCAACACTATGATAGCCTTACGTAATTTATTATGAAGCTATTAAACTGAAAATTTATGTGGAGTTCATTTTATCTTGAGCTTGAGGAAGAACTTTAGATTTCTTGGAGGAAATCTTTGAGCTTGGTATCTTGGGGTTTAATCTTGAGAGAAGAAACTCTTTTTATGAAGTTCTTAGAGTGGAAAAACGTGGAAAAACCTTGGATGGAAAGTCTCTCTTTGTATCTTGAAATTTTTGACCTGAAGGTTTTTGGGTTCTTGATGGAAAAGAGGAACCATATGTGAATTTTAAGAGAATTTCTAAATACTTGAATATTGAGGTTGATGATTTTGAGAGGAAAACCAGTAAGTTGAATGATAGACTCAGTTAAAATACTCAAAAATGACTTAGAATATTCTTAAAAGCTTTGGAAAGGACCCAAATAATCCTAGAACGCATGCATAAAGATGCTAAAAAATATTCCAGCAAGCCTTCATGGAAGGGTCTATGGTTCGTGGAAAGAAGTTACACTAACTATCTTTTTGACTTCGGAACTTGTCTACAAATTTAGGCAGAAGGGATTCATACAGAGAGTTTTGAAACTACACTCAAGCATGCTTGACACGAAGTTCACATAAGATTACAAGATTACATGCCATGACCTGAAACAAGGTCATCCGGGCACGAAGTTAGAATATGAATATTATGCCTTGATTTATATGACTCGTAGATTTTAATCTTAGCAACACTTCTCAACTATTTTCTCTTTTCTGATTACTAGACTTCATTAGCTGCAACTCAAAGCTCCCACTAGAGTATATGACTGCTCTTACCAACGTCTAAGTCAAATTGCTTGCTCTCACCGTGTTCAAGCTTAATCTGTCAATAACAATGTACTAAACATGAAATGGTTATAATAATCTAAAATATAAGATTCAGCTTCTATACCTCTACAGGGAATCTAATCCGAATAATATTTCTCCTTATAACCGCATTCAACAAACCTCGAGCAGAAATCAAGAAACACATACTGCATCATGCCTTTATGCACATGTTAACAACATCACATGCAAGACTAGTACTATAACCACATCATTTAATCCTACTTACGAGTCATTCTAAGAATTTCTCATTCTCTCATCATCTCCACCAACTGAAATTTCTAGGATTACTACTAGGAACGACTTATTGCTCTCATTTACTATTGCTCATAATAAAACTCCATCATATTCCTCCTCTATATTATAACCTTATATGGAATAAGAACAACATAACTACCACAATAAGAAAAATCTACCCTTTCCTTCTTTAATCACTAAACAACTATCGACAACTTTACTATCAAAACTGAAAAGGATCACTGAAAGAGCTTAAGGTGAAAGATCATAAGTACTATTCATTGAAAATATCTAATATAAAATTATGGATGAAATAACATTATGTTTCTAGCCATTGAGAGTAATTAATGAATTCGCAAAATCGAGCAAATGACATGAGTGCTTATTTGAATAGGTTGATAACATGAGGCTGATATCCATAACTTTATAGAGTAAGATTGAAATCAATGGACTAAAGTATTAGCCTCTCATTCTATGTACTAATCATAGATGTGAATCTATCTGAAGTATATGAGCATAGTTCATAGACACATTCTAATATTAGAGACAATAATAGGATATTGTAATAACTGTGATTTGAGAAAAATACGGGAGTATTAATGTATTGATATATACTATAATTCTTTGTGAACATATCACCATCTAAATCTCAACACTATTCTTGGTTTTTCATCTTATTATCTCCCCCTTGGATCTGAAACTTATACTTTAAAGCTATGTATTTTTTTAAAACTAGTCTATATTAAATTTAAGCTAATACTCGAGAATAAGCTAAGTTCATTTCTATCGAACTCTCCATGAGCAGGCACTAAGATTCCTTCTAAGTCTTCTTTATGAGAGGCTTCTCCTAAACTCTTCTAGCTTTTATAAAAGTTTTTCTATAATGATTACATTCATTGGATTATAAGGCCGCTTCGTCTAACTCTTAAGGGAAAAAAGTAATGCTTATCAGCCTATTCCACATTGAATATTCAAATATACTATCTAGGCATACATGATATCATTAGCTTAATTGGAACCTCGTATGACTATATATGATCTCAAGTACACCTCTGAATATTCTGATTAATTTAATGACTTAGATGGCATTCCCCGATCCTACACCCTAGACGTGACCGACACTCGAAATCATTGTTGGTCCCAAAGAGAACCCTTGTCGTGGCTGACTTATTAGCGGAAGACTTACTCAAGAAATAATATGCTTAAAAACAAAATTTAGAACATTTAAAAATAAAGTAATTACTCAACTCAAATTGTTTTATTTGTAAAATACTCAATAATATAGGAATAATAGTTTGCAACACATCTCAAAGAAAAGTAAATACTGAGAGACTCCTTAACTTTATCAATCTATGAAGCCTCTATTATTCAATATGGGTGTCAGAACAAGACCCGCGACATTTCAATACTACTGACTAGAAAATCAACGTGAAATCCTTCCGAATGAAAGGACGCTCGCCCAAGCTATCTGAAGTGCAAAGTGATATCAACAAAGCGTCTGTTGAATATCTTAAACACAGTTATCTGCATCATTCAAATATGTTGCTCGAATGAAATCAATAAACTATAATATCCCTAACTTAGGTTGTGACTTTTTCAGTGAGTTGTGACTTTTCTGGTAAGTTGTAACTCTTTTCATATGGTTGAGATTTTTCGATGTGTTGTGAATTTTCCAAAGAGTTGTGCCTTTTCCAAATAGTTGTGACTTTCCAAAGAGTTGTGACTGTTTCAAGAAATTGTGACTTTTCGAAAGGGCTGTGACTTCTTGGAAAGGTCATGATTTTTTAGATAAGACACAAAAAATACTTGTTGATACTACCCTTTATTGACTATAAATAGAGTAGTTTCCTTTCATTTTTCAACCACAATTTTTTATAATATTCTAATCTTCTTCTTCTTCTTGCATGTTTAAAAAAATGTGTGATTTATTGTCATTGAGTGAGTTCGAAGTTCAGCAGAATATAAGGTACCACTATTCTGATGAAGTAAATTGTTCTATGCTAAGAGGGTATATTCCTTAACCCCAAGTACTTGAGGAAAATATTTTTGATGTTATTATAATTATTTTTTTGCTTAGTATATACATTAGTATGTAATGTTCCAATCTATGTATTAAACTTGATGTAGTCTAAATTCATTTATTTTTGTTAACAATATCTCTTGTTATGTAGATATATGCTTCTGAATATCTTTTTTCAAAAGTTAATAAACTACTCAAGAGTTAGAGAATTGTCACGATTTATTTTTTGATGCTCAAGACAAAATAATGACTTTATTTATCAATGCTACTTATGTGATATAGATTGTCAAGAAGTTTTCTTCAAAATAGTTATTACTATATAAACATTGCCCTTTTATTTTACTGATTTACTATTTCTTAATATATAAGTATTTTCGACAAAGAAAAGTTTATATGACTTGTAAATAACCTCAGTTGAAGTTTGTATTAGTTCAATTTTTATTGTAGTCTAAATTTATTTAAATATTTTTTTTCAAAATTAATAAACTTCTCAAGAATTTGAGAATTGTCACGATTTACTTTTTTGATGCCCAAGACAAAAGAATGAATTTATTTATGAATGCTACTTATGTGATTTAGATTGTCTGGAAGTTTGCTTTAAAATAGTTATTAATATATAAATATTTTCCTTTTGTTTTATTGATTTACTATTTCTTAATATTTCACTATTTTCGATGAAGAAAAGTTTATATGACTTGTAATCCGCCAGTGGAAGTTTGTATTAGTTTAATTTTTATTGTAGTTTAAATTCATTTGTTTTACTTAACAATTTCTCTTTCGATTTAGATATATGTTTCTGAATTTCTTTTTCCAAAATTATTAAACTTCTCAAGAATTAGAGAATTATCACGATTTATTTTTGAATGAGCTTATTTAACTATGCTACTTATGTGATTAAGATTGCCAGGAAGTTTACTTAAAAATCATTATTACTATGTAAACATTGCCCTTTTGTTTTACTAATTTACTATTTCTTAACATTTAGGTATTTTCAATGAAGAAAAGTTCATGTGACTTCTAATAACGTCAGTTGAAGTCTGTATTAGTTTAATTTTTATTATTTAGTTAATAGCTAATTTTTATGAGATATATATATTTATATTTATGTCACAAATTTATTATCAAGTTAACAAGATATTCTAACTTCAAATTATATTATTTTAAAAAATTTCGAGTTCTATTCTTTTTAAAAAAAACTCACAACAAATGTAAAAATATATGAATACATATTAAGAATTTAAAATTTATCATTAACAAAATAAATTTTATATTTAGTAATATGAAATAAACATTTTCGTTTTGTCCCTACACTAAATTAAAATCTAATAACTATAAAAAATAGTAACATTAATTAAAGTCCTATTTATATAATTATAAAATTTATTAGAAATTCATCTATTGCACATTAATTCTTTAGTTATAACATTATAAACCTTTCTAAGTTAACTATGTACAGTCATATAACTAGTTATCTTTGATTTATGTACTTAGACAATGGAGAAGACAAATATGAGAGCCAACAAAAAGAACGTCATCTATTATGTTATAACTTATAAAATAAAAATTAATAAACATAAATAGTTCTAAAAAATAAAATGTAGATGTTCTCCACATGTTCATATGACATCAAAACAGATTAAGTGGAATACACGTGCAAAGCACACATGGTTAGATGACAAGAAAAATACACAACAAATATCGTGTATAAGGTAATGTTAGTGAAATACGACTAATTCCATGATTGAACCTCATCAAATTGAAATAAATATATACACTATTACATTTAACTAATAAATTTTTCATTGACCATATTCATAGGTTCGTGTGAATAAGAGATATATATGACGATCCACATTAGACACAAAAGAATCTGCAATATCATTTTGTGCAAACCTTATTATTATCATCTTCGCTTAAATTTCCTGAATTGATAATCACGTGCAACGCACGTGTCGAATTCTAGTTCTTTTCAAAGAGGTAACTGCTTTGAAGTATCTCTGAAAATGATTTATGAAAAATGAAGTTCTCTTTATGAGTGTAAAAGTAAAACATTTAGGAATCAATTATTTCCCTTAAACATTAGTAAAAAATATCTCTTTAAACTCTACTCAAAACTCTTCTTTACTTTTTCAGAAAATAAGTCCTAGACAATTGTTTAGTTAAAAAGAGTCTCAATAATAAATCCTTGAAGACTCAAATACTAGGGTTCATGTTGAATGGTAGTCATGAACAATCAACTCAAAGATCTCAATGCATAGTATATAGGAACTCAAAATTTAGTAATAGAAACTCCGAATTCAACAACTTATTTCAAGAATTATCAAAATAAAGGATGTAGTCTAGATCAACTCTGACTGATAGAAAGTAGATCTAGGGCATGAGGATGAACTCAGTCGATCACTATGATTAGCATTACATACCTGGAAGAACAAAGTTCTTGATGGAAATTGAAGAACACTTTAAAACCTTAGCTTTCTCCTCTTGAATCCTTGCTCTAAGATTTAGAAGGGTTAATCAATGTAAAAGAACTGATTAAAGCAATCTAAACCCCAAACTATAAGTAAAAATGTCATGGTTTAGGTTTAGAAGAGGTGGGAAAAGAGTCAACTAATCCTCTTTAAAAGCTTATGAGAAACGTCCACGAGGCAATCTACGGTTCGTAGTTTATTCTATGGACCATAGATCCCATTCGTGGAATTAACATTGACTCTAAAGGCTTAAAATTTCATTCAAAGGGTCCAATCTACGACCTGTAGATCCAATCCGTAGAGGTTATACTCAATTTTGGGCTCAAAAATTGATTCTACATGTCCAATCTACTGCCCGTAGAATGGATCCGTACGAGAGGGACCCATCTTTTGAGTCTATAAACTTTTTCTACGTCTTGAGAGTATGGGCCTAAGTTCAATCCATGACCAGTAGATGGGTTTCATAGTTCAGCGATTCAGAAAACTCTGTTGTGGTAGTCTTGGTAAAATTGTCATAACTTTTTACTAGGAACTTGAAGTGAGGCAAACTTGGAGGCATTCGAAAGAGGACTGAATGAACTTTGATTTGGTACGTCATGTGACACCTAATTTATTTTGTGGTGGGAGATATGTTAGTTTGAAGTTTACTTTAATAGAATCTTGTGTCAATACATAATCGATAAATAAGCTTTCAACTCAACTCTGTGCTAGGGTTTCTTGTGACCTTAATTCATCTCCAAAATAATTCACACACTGAAGAATTGACCTTAGAACCTAAGAAACATTAAGAATCACTAGGCAAAACGTTATAAATAAATAAAGAATAGTTTGGGTCTTAACATAGAAATTTTTGGGGTGTAACATTAGCCATATTCTTTGCTCTTATCTAAGAGTGACAATACCACTCTTGTACTAGTATCATTCGTTGCAAATTAACACCTTAACTTCTAATGTACTTTATGTCAATCCTACTAGCTCTGATTTCAAAACTAAACTCATCACCCTTATGTTGCCATCATTTTTTTTTATCACGACACTCATCTATAATTCAAGCTTAGTATCTACTACTAAACACATATCAATATAAATTGTCGCATACTATACAAACTTATGATTACTAGATAAATTTAAGAAACACTCGTTCACTAAGAATGTCACGCCCAGAGCCTAAACCTTGGATGTGGCCGACACTCGAGAACTATTACTGGACCCAACCGAACCTTGGCCTGGCTCAATACTCAGCGGAAGACTTTACTTAACATTCAAAAGAACTTAAAATCAAACTTTTTTCAATGTATTTAAAAGAGAACTCATAATATTTAAAAAAACATTCACTGGCCAAAAGAGGAAACTCAAGTTTCAACATTTAACAAAGGAAATGAAGAAGACTCATGAACTACTACTATTTATGTATTAAAGAATCCTTTAATACTATAAGGGATGTCAGGAAAAGACCCCGATCATCCTAACAAACTATATGACTGAAGATAAATAAGGGATCCTCCGAAAGCAAGGATGCTCACAAAACAACCTTGGAACTCAACTGGATCAACAAAGTTTTGGTTGATGATCCTGGTTACCTGTATCTACATCAGAAAACTGTCACGACCCAGGGGTACCCCCTAGATGTAACAAGGAACGTAGTACCCTGAAAGGCACCATATAAGCCATTTAACATATCATAACATAAGCATAGAACAATAAAGAGTAAAACACATCTCAAGTCTTAAAAAGTTTTTCATAAAAGCAAAGCGGAAGTACAGGTTTGTCTCAATATAGCCATTTATTACACTACTTGAAATAAATAGGGACACAACCCATACAACATAGTCCGGAAAGGAAGTACAAAAATGAAACTACAAAGTGAAAACATCCGTCCTCGAATCATGAGGACTCACCAACAAGCTAGGAGAATAAGAAAATCCAAGCTTTAGCAACAATGATGACTGTTTACATCCCTACTCTATTCGAATAGGGCGAAACGTCGCGGTGACTCAAAAAATAATCAATTGATTCAATTTTAAAAGAATTTTAAAAGAGTCGCCACCTAATTTTAGGAAAACTAGGAAACCAATTAATTAATCTACGAAACCAAGAGATTCTAGGTAAGGGATTCAAGTTATTCCGAAGGGAAGGGGTTAGACATCCTTCGAAATCCACAATTGTGGGTCCCGACTGAGTTCATTTTATCGAATTGAGGAGGAGATAAAAATAATATATAAATAAAACAAACATACAAGATACACAAGTAATAAAATAAAATAATATAAGAAACAACCTAGATTTGTCTATCGTCAATAATATACGATAATGAATCAAAATATTGTTCGAACTTTGTTCAAATAGCTTCAATGGGAAGCAGCTCCGGGTACCTGTAAAGATACTTAGTAAAAGTGTTAGTAATAAATAAATATGAATAAAAATAAATGAATTAAACGATAACTTAAAAAATAAAAATCCGTCTTATTAAAATGGGAGGCCTTGGAAATCGACGGTAATTTCTTCATCGGCCATTTTGAACAAACAAAATATATGAAATTAAACTAAATTTCTGTCTTTTACAATGTAAAAGCCTCTAAAACCGACGGAGGAATATTTTCATTGGCCATTTTGAACAAACAAAATGTATAAACTTAAACTAAATTTCCGTCTTTTACAATGTAAAAGCCTCTAAAACCGACAGAGGAATATTTTAATTGGCCATTTTGAACATACAACATATATAAACTTCAACTAAATTTCCGTCTTTTAAAATGTAAAGGCCTCCAAAATCGACGGAGAGATTTTCTCATTGGCCAATTTTAACATACAACATATATAAACTTCAACTAAATTTCCGTCTTTTAAAATGTAAAGGCCTCCAAAACCGACGGAGAGATTTTCTCATTGGCCATTTTGAACATACAACATATATAAACTTCAACTAAATTTCCGTCTTTTAAAATGTAAAGACCTCCAAAATCGACGGAGAGATTTTCTCATTGGCCATTTTTAACTTTACCTCTACACAATTATATAAAAAGTAACAAAATAAGATATAAAGCAATGTACGACAACCCAAAAGATAACAAAACAGGATAACAAACTATCAACACTACTTACTGAAAATACTTAAAATGCATACAACCAACCTTGATAAATCAAGAGCAACTAATTATAATGCGAACAAAGTAGAGCACTATGGATTAACAATTTAAAGCAAATATATAAATTATTAATAGAGAAAATGACTTTAAACAGAAAATACCATAATACAATAAACAAAACTACATTGACCTAATAAAACAAACAACTAAAACAGTAACAAAACCAAGTAATAAAATCAAATAAAATATGTATAGAAGAAGACGAAACAAACAAATATTAATAACAATCAAATGCCAACAAAAATAGAATATTAATAAAAGAGAAAACAATACAACTTTATCCTAAATACTAGGCCAAAGCAGTGATAGAAAACTTATCCCAATACATAACAAATAAATCATAAATAAAATATCAATCATAATTAAAATACAGCAAATCTACTAAGCACATAAATAATGAAGCAAGCTAAGGTAAG
>JAJOOH010020599.1:0-49016 GCA_029582605.1 Solanum gracilifrons | reverse complement strand
CCCCCCCCCCCCCCCCCCCCCCCCCCGCCTCCACCTCTGATTGCTTTCCTTAAATTTTTACCTTGTGTACCCTATATCCCAACTATCAGGTTATTGACTCACTCATATGATAGAGCTCTTGCAACGTGGGACAAAAATCACTCATATGATAGGGCTCTTCCAATGTGGGTCAAACCTCAATTATATGATGGGCTCTTCTAACATTTCCCAAATAAACAAGTTTTTGCACTGATAAATCATATTTTAATTGTGCTATTTAGTTTAGTTCGTTAAATTGAATTTTTTAATTTAAATAAAATTTGTAGATTAAAGTATTTCTAGTTATGACCTAATTTTGGAATGAAAAAATTTAGAAAAAAATTGTCTTGTTCGACATGAGTTATGTAGTATCTAATTCGGAAAGTATAAGTTACTTGTTCAAAATAAGTATAGAGAACATTTTATCTTGTCCTATATAAGTTTAGAGAACTTTTATCTTATTTGACAAAAGTTAATTAGGATAAGTTATGTCACTAAGAGATAAATTTGTGGTTTTAAAACTAAACGTACGTATCCATCAATATTAGTTCTATAGAAACTAAGTCATTTCGTAACTTATGGATTTTGACTTTTTCAGACATAATGTTCTGAAATTGAATTTATGACCTGTAAGACATAATTTGTGTGCTGCGAATTTTTTCTTGTAAATATTTTTCTCCTCGTAAGAAATAAATTGTCATGCAATTTTTATATTAATGTTAATGCTATCTTGGACAAATTTATTTTTAATTACTTAATATATTTAAAGATAAAAAATAAAATTATTAATTCAAAAGATAAAATTGACAATTACCCTAAAATAGAGATATTCGTGCTTGAATGACCCACAAATAAATTCAAAAGTGATGGGCTTTAGGGAGCTACATGGAATCCCGTTTATTATGGTTGGAATTCCGATTCCTTTTTTCCTGTTGCACAACAATGAGTAAATTAAACAAAATGACCATTGAGTTACGTATTTTTAGTTTAAAATAACTTAATTATAACTTAAAACAAAAATGTATCCCTTATGCCTTCTTTGTTGCTGACAAAATACATCTTCAGTATCCCTCACTTTGATAGTTGACTTGATGTAGCCTGGATCCTCAATAAAAATAAAATAAAAAAAATAATGTGTTAAATCACTTTTTATAAGAGTATTATAAAAAAATAAGAGTACTTTTATTTATTTGAAATATAACAGATTTTTTTTGCCATTTTAATTTAGCATATTCTAAAATCAGTACGCTCAATGAAAGACCACTATTAAGAAATTAACTTATAATCTATTTAAAAGTGCTTAGAGAAATCCATCTTCCCCTGTCAATCAATAACAATGACAGCTAACTGCAACTCACAAATTTAACCGAGAAAAAGGAACTTGTGTTATAGATTACATTTACAAGTACAAGTGATCAATAATTTTACACGCATGGGTAATCGAAAAGGAGATGAATTCTATGAAAAACTAATTCGTCCAAACTTACATTTCACTTAATAAGTGTAAATGGTCGAAATCAATTACAGAACTTAACAAGAGTTAAGGTCGATCCCACAGGAAATGTAGAAGAAATAAGTCTACTATCTCTTATACTTATTTGTGGTTGATATTTCCAGAAAATAAAAATGTGTATGGTAAATATTGGGATTAATTTAGTGTTCCAGTAACAATGTGTAACTATAATCCAGTAGCGTATGTAGCAAATGATAGTCTCAAAGTTTTTGTTATCAAATAAAAGAGACCACGATTGTGCTCACCATGATGTCAGAATTCATCTCGGATTTCGCACAAATAACGGTTATTTGATTTAAGGCATCTGTTATGAGCAAGTTATGAACATCTAAACGCTTGTCAGCCCAATTAGATGAATATCACTCGTCTCCTCTCTCACTTAGAGTGTGTACATTATTAACCATTGCTTCTCCTTTAGAAAACTATCCCCTCTCGCGCTCAAAACTTCCAAATGAGTTATAGAATATGAAGTTCGTTCGTTTCTAGATTTTCCTAATCATACCCTTATCTCCTAGAGGCTTTTGCAACTTGTCCAAGTATTTTGTCTTCAGCTTGTGGTGACTCATCGTGGAGAGTAGATTCAAGTTCCTTTAATTACCTTCGCTATGATAATGCTCAGATGTACTCTTCAAAGCCAATTAAAAGAGGTAGGGATCATCGTCAATAAAAATACCCAACTAAGAGTCACTGATCGAATCCCACAGAGAATTGAGTATTGTAGAAAGTTCTTATCAAGAAATTTGGATTGTAAAGTCATTTTTTGTAGTAGTAAAAACAAGTGAGTGGATGATTCCACCAATAAAATCAAAAGGATTTTGTTATCAATGGTAACAATTAAGCTAATATTTCGGAAACTTTCAAAAGTAATAAGCAATATAGGGGGTGCAAGGATTGGATATAAATGTCAGATAGGGTTAATTCTGTTTCTCTATAGTGGTGAACATTCATGAATAGGTCGGGTCATCTGCAATGACACTAATCTTCTTTCGATCTCATAGCATCCTTGCATAGAATCTCCTTTCGGTTTCATCTGTATCCTATACTAAACAACCCAATACCTTACTCTATTCTATCTTTTCATGCAGAAATAGGGAAAATAGATATGACCCATAACCTCTATTTTCAAACAAGTTATACGCATCAAGCCTAAATTTCTAGTATCAGACTAATTACCCACTCCAATCAATCTCTTTAGAGCAACGATCTGAGATCGGAAGTAGGAATTATGTTTTCAACCTAAACCCTTAAATTATCCCATGCTAATTTGCCCAAATTCATGTACGAACAACAAAAAACTAGTGCATAACACAATACCCACAACATTAAATCAGCACACCCAACCCTATAATTGCATCCCTATATCTTGGGCTTTTTGCCACCATCACAGAAAAACAAAGAAATTATACATTTCATGAAAGCAGTCATGGGCAACATGAAATTAAACAATTACCAGCAAACCCACTTTGAATTCAACTTCAATTTGTTAATTTCAAAAACGAAGTTGAAAAAACATAAAAAAGAACTAGAAAGTGTTATTCACAAGGTAAAGTGTTTTTCTTCACTTGTGCATACACCAAAAACTATTACACCTAACGTGGCCTCTATTTTTCTCTTTCCATTGGGTTGTTTATAGTTTCCCAAAATTTGGTTCAAAACTCAATACGCTACCCATTTAGTGACATTAGTCGGGAACACCGATCACAATGGGTGGATCATAGATTCCTCTCCAACTCACTTTTCTTACTCTAGACTTCAGGTGTTTGAACCTTAGTCGGTGAGCTTGTTCGAGTCTTCCCTTCACATTCAGTGTATTTTTGAGTAGCACCATAGTTCTCCTTTCAAGCCTTAAAATTTTCTCGTTGCACTGTCACTTTTGGCAATGGATAAGAAGTTTTCACTTCTTATTCGATGAGTCGCCTTTTTTTTATGAGTTCACCGACTTGCCTCAATTAATGCAAGTGTTGTGCATCGTTACTTTTGGCGAGGTCAACCTTACAATGAGATCCACCTTTATTGTTTGATGATGATCAATGTATTATTTACACTTCGTACATTTTTTTCCATTCTTTCAAACACTCATCCTTGCCTTTTCCTTTAGCCAAATAGCTGTAAGATATCAAAATATCAATAGAATAAGACATAATTAGGTATTGAGGAGATTAATGGTCCAGCTAAATAGGCCTCAAATTAGTGTAAATTTCCCACTTATTAATACCTCCAACTTAAACGTTTGTTTGTCCTCAAGAAAATCAAGCACGCAATTAGCTCAATAATGGTGTCTACAAAAATATTCAATGAGATCACCTAACATGCAAGTGTCATTAAAAGACTACTCTCAACAACATGCTACACTCAATCATGATAAAAAAGTTTCAAATGATGACTAGTTGGTTTTAACACAAGCTCAGGCTCAGCCGAATGACTATTATCTTGCCGAAAGTTCCAGTGTGCCAAGCCCTGAAGGAAAAAATAAAGTAGGCGATAGAAAGTAGTAGTCGGTGTGTAATCTATTGGGCGAGTCGCCGAATGACTATTATCTCACCTAAACTTCCAGTGTGCTAAGCCCTAAAGACAAAAATTAAGTCGGCGATAGAAAGGAGCAGTCGGCGTGCCGCCGAGTGGTTCCATGATGCAGTGTTGGATCGTCCAAAGTTACAGAACTTGAGGATGCTGAAGGCCAAAGGAAAAAGGTGATGGAACTGACCAAAGGGTGGATCATTAAGTTAATCGGCAATCCCGACTTACTGCGCCGAATGGTCCTTCGCAGCATATTTTTGGCAACTATAAATATATTTTTGAATATTTAGTTTATCGTCAGTTTACATAATATAGAATTTTTTATCAGGTTTTGAGTTGGAACTCTGAGTTTGGAGATAAACTTTTCCTTAGATTTGAAGAATTGAAGTTTTCCATTTTTGAGAATTGGAAGTGTGTCTTTGATATTCTTCAATTTGGACCTTTGTTAAAGACGAAATTAATCTTACCCATTTGATGGAAATACAATTTGGTAATGATTTTTATCTTTTTATGATGTTTAGCTAAAACCCCAATTCTTAGGGGTGTGATTATGTGATTATGGGTTGATTTGGCTTATGGGTATTGCTAATTGATAGTTTAAATGTTGTTTAGAAGTGATTTCAATCAGTAATTGTGGTTTAATTAAAAGGGTTGTAGTTGCAAATGCAACTCTACCTTAGTGTTTTTGGCTAGCTCGAGAGAAAGGTTATAAAACCAAGATTACTGAATTGATGGTATGTGGGTATTGGGTTGTCATGGGTTCTGCTCGAGAGAGTGAATCCTAAATCGTTTTCCACACATTCAGTTCGAGAGAATGAATGGACTAAAGTGTAGGTTGTTCTTATTTGCTGATTGTTGGTGTTCAAGAGAAACCGACTTGATTCGGGGTAAATTGTTCAACAAAAAGTTTATCCCCACTAAAGTCTAGCTTATTCCTTAATTTACAGCTATTTACTAACAATTGCAATTACCCATTTGTCTACCTTAGCCTATAATCCAATCACATCCTAAGAACCCACCTCATTATTTGTTACTTCGTGTTATTTGCTGCTGCTGTAGTTGATAATTATAATTAAAAAAAACCTGTTATTTGACACTTATGTCACCCTCTAATTTGAATTATGTTTTCCTTCGATAATGTATTTTCCTATGATTGACTTGAATATATTCGTACTTTGCTATTGAATCTTAAACATGTATCACTCCATGTGGGATTCGACCTCAACTCATTTAGTTGAGTTATATTACTAACCAACGATCGTTGCTGCTTAGAATTGGATGAAGTGTCTTTGAAACGTTATTAATCAAAATGGCGCCGCTGCCAGCGAGTGTTGTTAGTTAAGATTCTTTAGTTAAGTTGAATTTTGTTCTTGTTAGTTATAGTTGTATCTACTTACTTTCAGTTATGGTTTCGTATTGCTTGTTGAGCAGAGAAATTGAGCTTATTTGGTAGCAACGGTGACCAAATGGACCTCTCTCCTTTGAGAATGACGATTCTTAGAGATAACATCCTAAATATCAGGCAAATAGAGGGTGAGTCAATCCATGAGTTGTGGCTGAGATTTAAGTCACTTTGTTGCAGTGCCCAGCTCATGGAATCTCAGATAGCATGTTATTGGAGTGATTTTATAGAGGTCTTGGTCCGGAAAATAGAGTAGTGGCTGACCAAATGTCTATGGGGGGTCTCTCACGAGTACCCTATGCAATAGCAGCCCAACTCCTTGATCACATCGCCAAGATCAACAAGGAGACTTAGAAGGACCAGATTTTGGCCACACTGTTAACTCAGCTGGATCTAGTGGCCAAAAATATCATGGAATTGGAAGCACCGGACAAAACAAAAGACCGGTACATTCCCTCTCACGAGTGTATAAATCCCAAGGTGTACGAGGGTGGAAAAATAGAGGGTATACTCTAACTCATTGTTTATAAAGTCGAAGATCCCGACAAAGTGTTGAATGAGATAAAAGAGAATGTGTCACTGCTGAATTAGATGATTGCTTCCCCTTTCATATTTGTTCAGCTGCTGGAGACCCAAATAGGTCATGTGTTGTCGTCTCTACCCCACAAATCAAGATTGAGTGGGGAAGTCGTTCCACGACGTTAACTTAGATGTTTCTTGGGAGGCAACCCAAATGTTTATCGCTTTATTTTTGTTTTAAAAATAATCGTTTGTTGATTTTGCAAGTTTAAGTGTAGAATGTGTTTGAAAAGAGAAGTTTGGTGAGAAAAAGTCCAGTCGGTGATTCACCGAAGAGGTCAGCGAGCCTAACTTAGACCGCCGTTGGACTCAAGACATTTCCAAATTGGAGTCTGTAAAACTCGGCGAGCCTATGAGCATATTGGCGAATCGCGATCTCGAAGTAGTCCGCCATTTGGACCCCCACATAAACTGGAGGTCCTGTAAAACTCAGCGAGGTAAGTGTCCACTCGGTGTGTCGCCGAGTGGGTCAGCGAGCAAGACAAATGTCGCCGAATGGGCAAGAACTGGACGGTTTTTAAAGGCTAAAGATTTAAAATTTTAAACTCTTTCACTTTCCCTCACTTTTGAACTTCCCAAACTCACACCCGCACAATATTTTACGTATTCTTGTGTTTTTATTGCATTTTAGTCATCATGTTTTTGTTCGAAATTGGATTTCTTCGCCGCCTAGCGTTTCAAAGTATTTATTCGACTCCACAGGTTGGTTTTTCGAACCCCGAATTCATTTTTAGCGATTTTTACTCTTATGCAATGATTTCTTATCTTAGTGATGTATGTTGGGCCTCTCCGATAGTAATCGTATGCTAGAATACCGGCTTAATTTAAATATCTTGCCCGTAATGCCTTTAGTGTTGAACTCGTGAGTATTTTTCATGCTTATGATTAATTAAAATTGTGGGTTTGTGCTTGCATATTGTAGGGTCTAGTCGGGTAAGTCTAAGTAACCCACATTTGTGCCAAATGACGTAATTTTCCCAATGATGGAGCGGTTGACGTCATTCTTAAGGGAAAAAGTCATCAAATGGCCAAATTTGGCCAAATCGAAAGAAATTTGAGTATCCCGGGGGGATGGCTGTAATGGGTCTTAGTTTAATCAAAATATTGCATGGTTTGATTTTGTTTTCGAGGCCGGCGGGGTAGAATTTGGAAGTTGGGGTTGAAAGTAGGCACGTTGAACCATTTGGCGAGCTAGGTCGAGCTTGCCGAACCATTCGGCAGTGCGCCGAAGTTCCCCTTATCGACTTTAATTTCACGCTTAATTGTGAGTTAGGTTTTGTAACTTTTGGTGAGAAGCCTGAGTTTGCGAGTGCACTCGGCGACTCGCCGAAGGTCTTCCTTCATCTCCCTTTTTTGTGCCTCTATTCCCTAAAATGCACTGTAACTTTCGGTGGGCTAGTCCTTGCCATTTTACTAGGAAGTTTTGAGGCTATCCTTTTGGCGAGCCCAATCTGGCTAGCCAAAGTGATCCATTGACTTGCCGACTGGTTCGGTGAGTCTGTCTGCAACTACTTTTCTATTCTTTTTCTTGAATTGTTTCTAACTCTTTTTGATACTTCTACAGATATGACCAAGACTAACCTTGACATGCCACCACATAAAAAAGCAAGTGGTATTGTAATCAATGAAGGGTGAACAAATCCTTCTAATAAGGGAAGAACAAAGCCTCCAACGGGAGGCAAGGGCAAAGGCCAGAGGCCCAGATCTAATATTTCGGAGCACAACTCCGACAGGGAAAGAGTGTTTACTGACTCCCAGGCTGCATTATCTGAGCTTGAGGATGACCAGCCATTACAGTCTCAAAGGGCGGAGATCCGTGCTAGATCTCATCCAGACTCAGTTAGAACCCAACAACCTCTTCTCCGACAAATAGAGTGCCAGCTCTGGCACCTTTTGTGGCTCCAGTGCCACCAGTAGTCCCTTTTCCCATGCTTCTCAATAGACTAAAAGCCGATGGGTTATGGATTATCCATAGAGAAAAGCTGCTCTTCACAGAAGGTCTTGAAGGTAAATAGTGCTCAGTGAGGGACACTTTTCATTATCACCGCTTTGAGTAGTTCACTAGACCCCGAGACCCATACATACCTACATGGGTTCGGGAGTTCTATACAACATACAGAGAGCTGGTGCCAAAGGGGAAGAAGAAGGCTATCGAATTCAGACCGTTTAAGTCGGTCATGGTCCGGGGAAAAGAAGTCAGGTGCAGTATTGAGTACATTAATACTGTACTTGGCAGGGGTCTAGGAGCTACAGTGGCATATGAGGGATTTCCTACTACTCTATTTTTGGATGACCTGAAGGGCTGGCTTGCTCCGTTGATTTTTTATACCACCCCGAGGTGGATCGAGGCAGGGGTCCCCATTGAGAAGAGGGATCTGAACATTGCTCCTCGATTCTGGTTTGGCTTTCTTAGTAGCACCATCATGCCATCCCAGAACGAGTCGATCCTACGCCACCCTAGGGCAGCCTGCCTTGGGTCGATCATATCCCGAAGTAGCATCAACCTGGGACTCCTCATATAGTAAGAAATGGCCATGAGGGCCAAGCAGAATCAGACCTCCTTGCCATTGTCGGTCTTGCTCACGGAGTTGTGTCGGCGTGCTGGAGTGCTCCGGGATGATACGAGATATATTGAGGCTATCCCTTCTTCCTCCACTGACATCTGGGCATATTGAGGCCGAGTACACACGAGAGGAGGCCGTCAGTAGGAGAGCAGCTCTATTGGATACATCCCCTGAGGTGGACATTGATTCGATACCTGCAGAGGTATCTTTGCCTACTCCAGCCTCCAAGCCTTTAGGTAGATATGCTCCTACTTCTTCTTCCCAGGCTCTGGGTGCTTCTACCGCAACCCAACCCACTTAGATCACTCTGGCCATGCTCATGAAGATCGGTCACTTAGCCCATTCGGCTGATGTGAGGGCTACTAGATTGGAGGCTACTATGCCATAGATGATTTAGTGTGATATTTTAGCTGCACTGACCCCTTTCGGGCATCTGTTGATGAGTTGACTGCAAGAGTCATGGCTTGTGAGAGTAGACATGGGGAGTCTTTTGAGGTGACGACTTTGAGAGTCGAGTTTGCTGATCTGAGGAAGGATCTGGACTATCTCAAGTTTATATACTTCACCACCTTATTTGTGGCAGTTGAGGCAGAGGATGCTCCTGCTACATCTGAGATTCCTCTAACTACAACCGGAGATGTACAGATGGATGACATAGCAGCTGATGAGTCTGAGGTAGAGACGGATGAGGAGCAGATCGATGTAAGGGAGGAGAGAATATATGGAGACCTGCCAGATCTAGAGGAGACGATTGTACAGTCGGTGATCTAGACATCGGTGACAGAGACGTTCATGGCAGGCCCGAGTGGAGCTGGTGGTACCATGACTCCGGGTGCTGAGACCCAGGTTCAGAGCACTACACCGGGCACTGATGCCCAGACAGATGGAGCGACTGTTTAGATATGATTTCTCTTTACCTCCCTCTCTGTCTTCTTTAATTGACTTTTTTGATACTTTATTGCATTTGAGGAAAAATTACTTTTGTTTTGTGGTTGGGTGAGGCCCGCCTTTTGTGACTATTGTTTTATCTATATATTTGGGTTTTGTTCTATTGATTGTGTTTTGGCACTGTATTTTGAGTATGTTTGAGCTTGTGGCTACTTATTTTGAATGTAAAGGATTTTTTATCGTTCTGGAGAAAAAATTGTGCCACCTCTTGATTGTGTTTAAATGTGGCTGTTCTCTTGCATATTTGAGTATCGGTCTTGATCAATACCGATGACTTGAATAGTGCTCATAATCGAACAAAAATGAATGTGCGGCTACGATGAGGCCAAATGAAGTTGCATAGGCAATATGTGAACTTTTTGCATCTCGTTGTGACAAGCCGGTTATCGAATGAGTCTCTTGTGATGATCATTGCACACTAGCGAAAGTGTGGAGTCTTGTTTGATATTGGTCCCAATGCATTGTGTGAAGAGCTTACTGTGAACCATGTGTGATGACACCTAGAAATTGGCCCGTTAGTCCTGTTGACCAAGTGATGCATTCTCTTGAAATGATCTTAGGCAACTTTGAAAAGTGTGAAACAATTTGACATTATACCTCTTTTGTGGCCAACCTTGTGACTGTGTGATCTTTGCTTTAACACCCTTTGAGCCTTACCTTTTTTATTGGAAGAAACTTGATGCAAATTGTAACCTTTATTTATCCCTTAACCCTTAATCCTCATGATATGTGGTTTGTTTGAATAGCCAACTTAGGCCAAAAGCCTAAGTTTAGGGTGTGGTGAAAAGAGAAGGTAAATCAAGAAATGCAAAGAAGTCTCCTTTGACCCATGTTTTTGAGAAAGATGGAACCCCTCCATATAAAAAAAAGAGTAAAATAAGAGAAGAATGAAAAAGTTGTGGGATAAATATGTGAAAATGCAAAAAGAAATGGGGTGTCCAACAGTCCATGGAAAGTGAATAATGGGGTGACTTTTGAGCATAGGTGAAAAATGATGAAGAAAAGGGAAGAAAGAATTATTCATACCACATTTAATGAGGATTACAACCATTGACCCTAAATGGCCATACGTTTGCACTCAACCCCGTTACAAGCCTTGAAAAGACCTTTTTTATCTTGAGTAAGCTAAAACAATTGTTGGTTGGAAAATAAGGGCAAACCTATGGGTGAAATCATGCATTGTGTTTTTCTTTCTAAGTGTGAGTGTTGATAGTGATTTTGGAGCTATAATTTGTTAAACCATTGTGTGTGAATATGGAATCATTCTTTGTGTGGGGCATTTGAGTACCTTTGTTGAGCTTGAACTTGCATTTGAAGCAAGTATTGTGAACTTGAGAATCTTTGATAATGGTGAGTCCCAACTTGAATCTTTTAGTGCACAATTGATCCTTGCATGAGTAAGTTGAGTTTTTTTGTGTGCATTCATGATTGAGTCTTGTGTAGCACTGTTTGAGAAATCCTTTTTGAACTGCTGAACTTGAGTTTGATTGAGGACAAACAAAACTTTAAGTTGGAGATGTTGATGAGTCCACGAGTTGGACTCATTTAGAGCTTTATTTGGATATATTTAGTGTCCTCAAATGATTGTTTTGTTCCAATAATTGATGTAAATCCTTGATTTTCAGGTATATGGATTTAGGAACGAAGTATGGCCACTAATGCACAAAAAGGAACAAGGTAGATGAAAGACCGAAGAAAGAAAAGGCATGTTGATCGCCTAATCCATTGGGCAAGTCGCCGAATGGCTATTATCTCGCCTAAAGTTCCAGTGTGCCAAGCCCTTAAGAAAAAAATCAAGTCGGCGATAGAAAGGAGCAGTCGGCATGTCGCCGAGTGGTTCTGCGATGTAGTGTTGGATCGCCCAAAGTTAAAGAACTTGAGGATGCTGAAGTTCAAAGCAAAAAGGCAATGGAACTGATCAAAGGGCGGATCGTCGAGTTGATCGGTGATCCCGACTTATTGCGCCGAATGGTCCTTCGCAGCATATTTTTGGCGACTATAAATACATTTTTGAATATTTAGTTTATCATCAGTTTTCATAATATAGAAGTTTTTATCAGTTTTTGAGTTGGAACTCTTAGTTTGGAGACAAACTTTTCCTTAGCTTTGAAGAACTGAAGTTTTCCATTTTTGAGAAATTGGAAGTGGGTCTTTGAGATTCTTCAATTTGGACCTTTGTTAAGGCGAAATTAATCTTACCCATTTGATGGAAACACAATTTGGTAACGATTTTTATCTTTTAATGATGTCTATCTAAAACCCCAATTCTTGGGGTGTGATTATGTGATTATGGGTTGATTTAGATTTTGGGTATTGCTAATTGATAGTTTAAATTTTGTTTAGAAGTGATTTCAATCAGTAATTGTTATTTAATCTAAAGTGTTGTAGTTGCAAATGCAACTCTACCTTCATGTTTTTGGCTTGCTCGAGAGAGAGGTTTTAAAACCAAGATTACTGAATTGATGGTCTGTGGGTATTGGGTTCTCATGGGTTCAGCTGGAGAGAATGAATCCTAAATCCTTTTTCCCACATTCAACTCAAGAGAGTGAATGGACTAAAGCGTAGGTTGTTCTTATTTGCTGTTTGTTGTTCGAGAGAAACCGACCGACTTGATTCGGGGTAAATTGTTCGAGAGAAAGTTTATCCCCACTAATGTCTAGCTTATTCACTGATTTACAACTATTTACTAACAATTGCAATTACCCATTTGTCTACCTTAGCCTATAATCCAATCACATCCCAAGAACCCGTCTCATTATTTGTTACTTCGTGTTATTTATTGTTGTTGTAGTTGATAATTATAATTTTTTAAAAACCCTATTATTTGACACTTGTGTCACCCCCTAATTTGAATTATGTTTTCCTTCGATAATATCTATTCCGATGATTGACTTTAACATATTCGTACTTTGCTATTGAATCTTAAAATCATATCCCTCCCTGTGGGATTCTGCCCCAACTCATTTAGTTGGGTTATGGTACTAACTAACGATAGTTCACTCTTACAATTGGACGAAGTGTTTTTGAAACGTTATTAATCAACTCTCACTCTCTCAAAATAAAAATACATGCAAGCTTCGTCCCATATTTTTGAATCATCACACAACCTTGTGCATGCAAGATCTCAAGGGTCTTTTAGGCTTGTAATAGGGATGAGGGTTAAGGTATTTTCAATTTGGCTTAGTGACTTTACCTTTTCAAAGTATGGTTGCAATCATCTTCACCTCTTCTCAAGTACTTCTCATTCTTTTTCATTTGAGAACTCAAACTAACTTTTTACTCACTTTATTCGGAATCCCCATTATTTCATCAACTTCTCTTTTTCATTTCCAATTTTCAAAATAGCTCACCACAATATTTTTCTTTTCCCTTTCTATTTTTTATTAGGAAGGGTTCCATCTTTTTGTAACAAACTTCAAAGTTGAGTCTCATTTCATATTTATTTGCCCTTCATTGGGCTTTCATTCCTCCTTCCCTTCCACACCCCAACTTAGGCTTTTGGCCTAAGTTGACTATTCAAACATAACAATGCTTCAAAAAGAATTTTGAGTTACAAGGTAGGGACAATTTGGCTCAAGATGTTTTAATTTGGTTTTGTCAACAAATGATTTAGGCTCAAACTGATGCCAAAATGGATGCACACTCTAGAAAAGTAGTAACAAATTATATGGAAATTTGTGTTACCCCTTAGAATTGCTGCCCAAGGTCATGACTTAAGTTTACCAAGGTTTAGATAATTAGACTAACAAAGAAAAATATAGGATTCCACACACATGCTTTCATGTGATACTGAACCACACATGGCACTTCGAAATACACTCATTTAGTGTCACGACACAGGGGTACCCCCTAGATGTAACATGGCATATAGAACCCCGAAGGGCTCCATATAAGTTACTTAACATATCATAACATAAAGTACTAGAATAATAAAGATTAAAACAACATTTAAGTCCAAAAAAGTTATTATAGAAAATGGAAGTCTAACTCATGGTGCCTCATCTAGAGCCAAGTATGTGTTTTGATCATTCACAGTGGAAGTTGTGCCAACCTTGATAGCATCGTTGTGGTGGACTACTTGAAGCTTCCTACCACTAAACATGCTAAACCATACACACTTCAATGGTTAAATGAGGAGGAATTGAGGGTACATGAGCAGGTGTTGATTAAGTTCCAAATTGGGAAATATCATGATGCTGTACTTTGTGATGTGATTCCCATGCAAGCTAGTCATGTACTACTCGGGAGGCCTTGGCAACACAGCCACACGTCAATACATGATGGAAGGCACAACACCTATACCGCCATGTCAATGGGTTGTAAACATGTCCTTAAGCCAATGTCACTATCCCAAGTCATAGAGTTGTATCGAAAGATGGATGAGTTGAGGGATAAAAGGAAAAGAATGAGGAACATGTGGAGGCTGAGGCCCAAGTAGAAAGAGAAAATATGAAGTTGAAGGGACAGTCCAAGTTATTATTGGCTGAGCATAAAGAGATAAGGGAGGACGTGGGAGTCGAAAGTGCATTTATCCTTAAGGATCATGAGTTGAAAGCTAACCCATTTCACTCTTCCCTTCCCCATTCTATTTCTTTGCTTTTGCAGGATCCTCGTTAAGCCCTTGTGATGGATACATGTGTGGGTTGTCCCAAAATTCCTACGGGAGTGTCATTTGAGGGTAAAGAAGATCTTTCTTGCGGGTATCAAGGTACAATAGCTAAACTTAACACTTTTTCCATTACAAATGAACAAAGTGTGAATGTTAGCTTGTGTTTAAGTGAGCCTATTAATTCTCTACACTATATTGATAATGTGCTTCTTGAGAGTCTGGATAGACTAGTTGATCCTATTGATGACCGAATTGATTCTTTTAGTAAGATCTATTTGTGTCCACCTAGTGTTGACACATATGCTTTGAATGCTAGCTCATTATTTTGTATTGAATGTGTTGACCAACCTGTTTGTGAGTGTAGTTCACTGGTTGAGGGTTCTTGTAATGTGATTACGGAACCTCAATTTGGTGGTACTGATAAAAATCTTGATCATTTGATTAGGAGTGACTCTTTGATCATTTCTTTTGTGGCTGATCCAATTGCTTGCTTTACTCATAGAGATCATGTGCTTGAAGGTGCTTCGAAAGATGATATGTGTCTTTTTGAGGGTGAACTTGCATGTTTTACTTCTTCCCTAGTGGTTGATCATTCCCTCTTTAAGTACAATATCCTTTTTGAAGATGTTGAAATCACTCATTGTGATGTACCTAGTGGTGTGAATCATGAGAGTTGTATAGTACTTGATAATTATACTTGCTATAATAACCCACTATTGTGTGAAGCTTTTCCTCCCAAAGATGGAAATCTCTTCTTAGAAGATGAGAGTACTCTTGTAGGGAAGGAATGTGATGAAGAGGAATGTGGTGTTTGTTTTCCCATTCTCTTTTCTTCTTGGTGTGTCCCAAATGTCAATGGTATGACCGATGAGTTTGAATCTATTAGTAGTCACACCCATGAAAACACCTTGGAGGAAGTTGAATTGCGGGACACCTTTCTCTATTACTTGTTTACATATGATGATGCTCCTGCTGTTGAGTGGAGTATGTTGTTGGGAGGAACAAGTGCCCACCTAATAAATGGAGGAGCACTTGATCTAGTTTTGTGGACCTTCTACCGCTTTGATCCCGGTGGATGTTTAAGGGTATTTGAACTGGTAGGAGTATCATCTTTTAGGTGGTACAACCATGTTGTTAAAAAGAATAACCATTGTTCTTATTCTCCATTTGTGGGCTTAATAGCCATGACAATAGAGGATGTTTGGTTGTTCCTTGAGTTTGAGTCTGCTCATTTAAATGTTTTAAGTGCTAACCTTTGTACTACCCAATCATGCTAAGAGGATAAGCTTCTTGCTTATGATCTATATGGTTTTACAAGGTTTGGATTCGAGGACTCACTTTTATCTACTTGTATATGATGATACTCATACTTGTGTGGGTTGCATATCTTATGTTAGTAGTGGTTTAAATTGGGTAAATGAGAGTCTCATCGACTCGATGCTATATAATCCTTTTCCATTTCAGCCCAGTGCCGTCCTTAAGTGTGCTGAATGTGGTAGTAACACCTTCTGTCCTTTGCATGATTCTTCTGTGGTGTTATTATTTGATCCAATGTACTTAAATGAGGTATGTTTACCAATTTGGGTGGGGGATACTTATGTACTTGAACCGGCTCATGAATTGGGAATGATTACTCTATTGAAGTTATCTAATGCATCAGATGGGATCTTAACTGGGGTCGATGCTACTTATGCCTTCGCACTTAGGTATGAGAGCATTCTTTTGATGCTTGACATAAGGGAGGCCTTGTGCTTATTTGGATGTGGAACCAATGAGGGCTTACATATGAGGTTGTTTAAGTGTATTGGTTACTTCGCTCTACCCCTCTATCAATATTTCTTACTTAGCCAAGTGTCTTTTGATTTGATGGGTTACAAACCCTTTGTTTATATTTGTGATGCTTGGTTATATGTTAAGTTTGTGCATCTTCGGCATAGTGATGAAATTATTATTACTAACGCTAACCCTCATGCCATGATGATCTTGTTCTTGTTTGCTCTCCTTATGGTTTTGCAAGGTATGGATTCGAGGACCAATCCTTTTCAAGAAGGGGAGAATGATGTAAAATGGATTACATCAAGCCTATCCATTCAGAATATCAACACTTTGATGGAGTGTTCACAACAATAGAGGTTGTTTGGCATGTATGGTTGCTAAGGAAGAAGTTACTTGCCTTGCATGGGTACATATGCACCTTGAAGGAGCTCCCAGTTGGGCAACACCATGCTTGGATGATAACTTGGAGCATGGGAGGCCTAACGAAGTGAGGAGGAGTAATTGAAGAATGTGCTCCATATGGCGAGCTGGAGACCACTTCGGCAACTCGCAAAAAACCCTTGGCGAGGGTTCCCAAGATCGCCAACTGCCCAAGGAGCTACAAAGGGGAAAACTTCTCACTAGGTGAGCTGAATACCATTGGCGCATGGCCAAGTGGATTGGTTGATGGTCCCCATACCGCCCAAAGTTCTAGTTGCTCCCCAGCTAAGGCAATGAGCATAGTTCCTCGCCGAACCTATTGGATCACCGAGCAATTAGGCGAGCCTGACTTGGCTCGCCCATTGGCCTATTTCGGGTCACTTTTTGGCCCATCTATGTAATAATGCCTAATACTATAAATAGGCCTTTAGGGTTTCATTTTAGACTTAGATTGATTTTGAATATTGTTGTTGTAAACCTAAACTCCTTGTGTGAGTGTTGAAAGCTTGGTAAGCTTTTGTTGAACCTTGTTTAGAAACGAGGGTTGCTTGGGATATTGATTCCCTCGAGGTCTTCGTAAGAGTTAGGTGTTTCTTGAAGGATTAACGAGGTGAGGTCTTTGGGTCTAATATACCCTTAGGTTGCTCTTTGTTTCCTCTTTTTGTGTCTATCTATTTCTCTTGATTTGGTACTTTTTAGGATCTAGACCGGAGGTTATTGGATTTAATACATCCTTTAGTTGCCAATTGTTTCGTATCTTGTGTCACTTCTTCTATCTTTCTTGTTTTCCGCTGTTTTTTTTTATTCTTCTAGTGAGAATTACATCACTACTTGTTAGACCTCTATTGATTTTAGAACCCGGTATGGTTATTATGAGTTTTTGGTTATGTCGGTTGGTATTGCTTGAAAGAAGTGCTACTTGAGGAATTAGTAGGGGCTTCCACCCAAGGGAGAGATGGAGTGCTTAGATAGAAAGTTCGTGGAGTGTCCAAATATCCTCATCTCTTTCTTCTACTCCTACTCTAGCTTAAGACAGACAGTTCCTCTTGACTTGTTTTATGTTTTAGAGTCATGAGTGTTTTATGTGTTTCCATGATTTCCTTATTTTATTCATGTTCTTAAGATATTCATGTTTAGAAATAAAATGAATTATATGATTACTTGTTCCTCATGTTGTTGTACATTTAGTATGAGTTGCCTATTTCACTTCATGAGATGAATTGATGAACATGCCTTATATGTATATGTTTTTCTTGAGTAGTTGGCCTAATGGTATCATAGATTGTGTCAACCATGCTTTAAATCTTGGAGAAGGTAGTTCCTCCTATTAACATGTGAAACGGCGAATTTTCATGCATGATGGGTTGATAGATGTAGTTCCTACTTCATTGTGATGCCTTGATTTTGTTTTGAGATGGTGTTGATGTTTCCTCCTTTAAATTTTGCAATATTTTTAAGTTTCATGCATGATGTGCTGCTAGTCTTGATTTTTTACTTCTGTAAGGGGTCTAGATCGTCATTCAAGGACGAATGTTCCCAAGGGGGATATATTGTAACACCCCGGAAACTAGTAGGCTAAACTAGAGCTAAACCTGAGGGTTAACGTCAAGGGAAAATAGGCAAGGGCCAAGGCAAGGGGACAAGGCTGCCCAAGCTTTCCAGGGAACTTCCCACACTACCACGAGTTCACGACCCGTGGTGCCACTGGTGGTGGTGAGGCAGTAACGCCCCCAAGGCTTCCCAAGTTGTCCTCCTACACACGGACAACTACACGGCTCGTGAAGGCCTTGACGGCTCGTGGGATTGGCTGTGGTCTTGCCTTCACCATGTGGGGATTAATTTAAGGAGCCATATCTACTGGTCAAGGGACCACAAGCACCTTGACAGGCCGTGGAGCCTTTGACGGCTCATGAAGGTGGTCTTAGTGTCTGGCACTAGGCTGCCTAGTTAAGGGTAAAAGGGGAAATTCCTAAACAATTTAGTTTTAAGTGGGGTAATTTTGTATGGTCTTAGTACACCTATACAAACTATTTTAACCCTTTAACCACCCCAATTAAGTAATTATTCTCAAAACCCCAAAAGATCCCAAAGTTCCTCCTCTAAAAAATTCTCTCTCTAGAACTTCAAAGAAGAAGAAGAAGGAAGAAGGTGGAGCTAGGGTTCAAGAAGAAAATTTTCACACCAATTTTATTGGGATTCATAGCTAAGGTATGGTAGTCCTTGATCCATGAATAGCCTTCATCCATGGAGTCCCTTCCAAACCCAATTTCTAAGATAGAAATTTCCCCAAAAGCTAGGGTTTGACTCTAAGCCATGGATTCCTTTCAAAACCGATTCTAATGCTTTAATTACTTTATATTATGATTGAATTGATGAATATTATGGTTTTTATGATGAAATCTCCCTAGAATCCATGAAATCTCCATATTTCCCAATTATGATCTTGTGATGTGTGTTATTGATAGAAGAAGGATATTATCAGATTATGCTTCTAGTAATTGAGTTATTTGAATCATGTTATTTTCCATGTCTAATGTAGTAATTCTATATGTGTTGATTCAATATGATCTTTGATCCTTGAGGGATAAAGTAAGAGAATTATGCATGATTGTGAGATTTATGTATGTGCTTTAAAAACACTTCGAGAATGAGTTTCCATGATTATGATAATGTTGTTGTGTTGATTGAAAGACTATTCTCATGAACACATAATGAACATGATGTGAAAGGTTTTATCACATAATGATGAATCTAAGGTTGAAAGGCTTTCTCACCTATTGAATTTAAATGAAGACATGGATGGTGAAAGGTTATTCTCACGCGTGATCTACGAGCTATTCTAATGAACTCTTTTCGATTGATTGTCAAGTACATCCTTCCATAAGACATGAACCAAGTTATGATTTAATAAACTATTCCGTGGAAATTATGCTTAGCACTGAGTGGATATTGATATGAGATGGAAGCCCTCACATGAGTTGAGCCGAGGTTTCTAGGAGCAGTCTCTTGAGATGGATGCCCTCCCGTGAGTTGAACCCGGGTAACTAGTAACAATCTCCTTGTCCCATAACTACGTACCCCCGTAGGTTATTTAGCTATTTGATCCACCTAAGCTAAATTAATGTTTCTACCTTAGGCAAGTAGGACAACCCTTTTCGGTGTGGATAACACCGGATTCCATGTTAAGCTCACATGGTCTATGTCGGTTAAGGCTAAATCCAACAAGGTCAAGTCTAGTATGAACTATGGCTATTCAAGAAGCTTTACTTACTATGTGTGAGATTATGGGATTTTATTCATGCATTGCACAAGTATGCTTTGAGGGTAGTTATGGTATGTTTCTCTTATGTTATGATGATTTATGTAATGAATATGCTTATGACTATATGTTAAGCATGATTGATGTGAGGACTGCTTGTAGTGATGTATGCTTAACTTGGATTGTTGCTATAAGTTTCTTTCCTTGATATGATTGACTAGAAGTGAATGTTCCCTTGTCTATGAGAAATAAGCTAAGAATGAGATCAAAAGATGATGAACATGAAGAAGAACCTAAAGTGACTTTCTTAGCATAGGTAGGATTATGGGATCTTATCCATGCATTGCACATGCTTGCCTTGAGGTGACTTATGAAGTGTTTCTCTTATGTTATGTTAACTAGATTGCATTGATTATGTCTATGTCTATGAGGTTATCTCTTACGCTCACTAGTTATGATTATTGTCTACCTTGTAAAGTCTATGTCTTATTATGATGTATCTTATGCTTATGACTTTTGTTTTTCCACAATCTTCAAAATGATGGTTTAACTTAGCAAAGTGCATTCATTCAAATGAAATGTCCCTTTTAGCATGGTTTCAAGGTTTTTATGCATAGCTATCATACTTAGTGCATTTTTGTAATAACCCATATTTTCCTACATTTTCCCCAAGTGTAGGGTCCGGTTCTCAAGGTGGTCCCCATTGTGGCTAAAGCTTCGATTTGATCATTCCTCCTACGTTGTTTGTGAGTCCTCATGATTCGAGGATGGACGCTTTTACTTAGTAGGTTCATTCTCGTATTTCCTATTTGGACTAAGTTGTATGGGTTGTGTCCCTATTTGATTCAAGTATTGTAGTAGATGGTTATATTGAGACAAGTCTAGACTTCCACTTTGCATTTATGAAAAACTTTTTAAGACTGTGAAATGTGTTTTACTCCGTATTGTTCTATTTTTATGTTATGCTATGCCAAGAGGCTTGTATGAGGCTTTTCAGAGTCTTGTACATCGTGTCACATCTTGGGGGTACTCATGGGTCGTGACAAGAAGCATAAGCTATAATCTTACCTTACTGCATCAACACACAACCTAGGCCGACCATTGATGCATCACTATATATCACATAACCGTCTGAACCATCTGGTACAGTCAAGACAAGAATTGTAGTCCACCTAGTCTTCAGTTCCGAGAAGCTTTTCTCACACTCATCTTACCACTGAAACTTGACCTTTTTCTGAGTCAACTTGGTCAATGGGGAAGATATTGATTAAAATCCTTCAACAAATCTCCTGTAATAACAACGCAACCCCAAGAAACTTATGATATCTGTTGGAGAGATGGGTCTGAGCCATTGCTTCACTGCCTCTATTTTTTTAGAATCCACTTAGATTCCTTCGCTTGACACCACATGACCAAGGAAAGTGACTGACTGTAACCAGAATTCACATTTGTTGAACTTAGCGAATAACTGGTGATCCTTGAGAGTTTGTAGAACAACTCTCAAATGAGTTGCATGCTCCTCCTTATTCTGAGAATAAATGAGAATATCATTAATAAAGATGAGAACGAACAAATCAAAATACTGTTTGAACACCATATTCATTAAGTCAATGAAAGCTGCAGAAGCATTTGTTAGTCTAACTGACATAACTACAAATTCATAATGACCATACCGAGTTCTGAAGGTTCTTTTCAGGATGTCACTATCTGTGACTCTAAGCTGATGGTAGCCGGATCTGAGGTCTATCTTAGAAAAACAACTAGCACCCTGATGTTGGCCTAAAAAATCATCAATCCTTGGGATGGGATACTTATTCTTGATTGTGACTTTGTTCAATTAGTGGTAGTTAGTGCACATTCTGAGAGAACCATCTTCCCTTTTCACGAACAACACTAGAGCACCCTATGGAGAGATACTAGGTCTGATAAAACCCTAATCTAGAAGGTCTTTCAACTGTTCTTTCAATTCCTTAAGCTCAGCTAGAGACATTTTGTAGGGAGTAATTGAAATGGGCTGGGTATCTGTAAGGAGATCTATTCCGAAGTCAATTTCCTTTTCGGGAGGAACTCTGTAAAGATCCTCTGGAAACACTTCTGGAAACTCATTTACAACTGGGACTGACTCAAGAGTTGGGTTTCAGAGTTTGAATCCTTAACCCGAACAAGATGATAGACATACCCTTTGGAAATCATCATCTGGCCTTAAGGTAAGAGATAAATTGACCCATAGGTACTGAGCTACTACCCTTTCATTCTAAGACTAGCTCGTATAAAAACTAAAACCGAACGATTTAAGTTTTACAATCGACTGAGGCATAACGGGAATGTAACCAATCCATGCCTAGAATGATATCAAAATCTACCATTTCTAACTCTACAAGGTCTGCTCAGGTGACTTTCTGAGAGACTGTGTCAGCGCAATTTATGTACACCCTTTTAGCTATAACTAGGTCACCAACTGGAGTAGAGACTGAGAAGGGTTCTGAAAGAGTTCCTGGACTAACACTGATGTTTAATGCTATATAGAAAGTTACAAAGGAAAGAGTAGTGCCATGATCTAACAATGCATAAAAATCTAAATAAAAGACTTGTAAAGTACCAGTGACCACATCAGGAGAATCTTCCTAGTCCTAGCGAGCCTGAAGATCATACAATATGTTCTGGCGGTGACCACCACCTGTACCAGACGAAGCACCCCGGTGAGTTGGGCGACCTGTTGGTGATGCTAGAGTTGTAGTCTGAGCCCTATTATTGTAACCTCCTTGCCCCTACCTAGAATAAGGGAAATTCTTCAACCTATGAACAGAGTGACCACAACCAAAGAACCCTACCTTGCCTGCAAAACACTCGCCGGGATGGTTCTTACCACACTTTGGACAAGTTGGGAAAGTCATGTTACCTGAAGTACTCCCCTAAGACTTAGAGCATGGTGCCCTATCTTTCTGATCCTGACGGAACCTGGGGGATGGGGCACTGCCTAATTAAGGTGATGGGGCTGAAGACCTTTCCTGAAACTGTGAGTGATTTCCACCACCCGATTTCTGTTGAGAGTATTCATAGTTTCCTATTCTAGTCTTCTTATTGTCCTTAGCCAGTTTCCTAAGCTTGTCTCCCTCAACCTGTTGAGCATGAGTCATAAGCCTAGTGATATTCATATCCTCTAACAACATAGAATTCATGCACTTTGTCTTCACCAAGTCGGATACCCCAAATAGGAACTTACTCATTTGTGCCCTTTGATTGACAACCATGTGTGGAGCATACCTAGAGAGTTGAGTGAACTTAAGTTCGTACTCTTGGATTGACATGTTACGTTGTCTCAAATTCATAAACTCATGAGATTTAGCCTCCCTCAACTCTCTCAGAAAGAACCTGTCCAGAAAAGCTCCAGTAAAACATTTCCAAGTCACAGGAGCTGCACTCGCACCCCTGTTTTCTTTCCATTGAGTGAACCAAATGTGAGCTACATCCTTAAGTTGGTAGGATGCCAACTATACCCTATCATTACTAGTCACTTGCATCACTCCAAAGATTTTCTTCACTCCATCAATAAAAATTTTTTGGTCCTCACCAATTTGCTACCCTAGGAACTCAGGCGGATTCATCTAGAAAAAATCACAAACCCTAGCTGCAGCTGATCCAACATTAGTAATAGTAGGAACTGGGGCCTGCTGATTGTTATTATTGGCCACACTCTGAGCCAAAAGTTGGATCGCATTCCAAAACTCTACATTCGTAACCTCGTGGTCTGGGACTAGCAGAACTGTGTTAGCCTTGCGTGCATTAGCATTCCTTACGTAAGCTTTATGAAGAGGCATGATCTGGAATGAATAATGAAAGATTAGAATGGAGAAATTGGATAATACCTCACGTACGATAAGAATAGCATAAAAAGTGAAGTTTTTCTTAAAATAATTCGGAGCCTCCCTCTCATAGATATGGTGCACTTCACGCCCATGAAAGAGACTCGACTTAGTGCGACTTTTAGACATCCTACGACTCTTAAACCTAATGTTATGTTACCAAGTTTGTCACACCCCGAGGCTATCCCCTTGACGTAACACGGGACCTGGGATCACGAGTGACCCCAAGCTAATCGTGAAGCTGGCATATCATATGAATAATGAATGATATCTAAATCAAATCATGAACTAATGCGTAAGCTAAATCAATTGATAACTGGAAGTGGGGAATACCCAAAACTGATCTGAATATATTAACGCACTAAAAGTTTAGTGATAGTGAACAATCACTCAAAACTAAAGCTGAATCTAATATTATGTCTGAAAATCATCTAACTGACTAGAGTTGTTGGGACATGCACCCAGCTAACCCTAGAAAAATTGAAAGTGAAATGAAAGATTGAATCTGAAGAGAACATGTCTATTGTCCTCGAAGTATGAGGAATCACCACTAAAGCTACTGAATAAGGATCCGAAACCGATCTATGTGTGATCTGGATGCTGAATACCTAAACCTACATCATGAGAAGATGTAGCGAAAAGTATGCGACAGTACTTGGAATGTACTGAGCATGCAGGATATAAAAAAACAACTGAACAAATATGTAAGCTGAACAAATATAACTGAGCAGTAACATAATCTGAACAGAAGCATAAATATTGAAATATAGATGAAAACTGAGCTAAATTCAATGACCAAGTACTATTCATGAACAAGCATGTTGAAACTAGATACTGAAGTATAAACTAAAACCTGGTCAAATGCACTAGAGACTGACTGTGGGAGCTACTATTAACCGACATAAAACCACGTGAGCTAAACATGGAGTCTGATGTATATGCCTCATCGATAGGACCCAATAAACCTTGCCAGGGGTATAGAGGCATGATAGGCGTGGTCACTACATCTTATGTCAACAAAGGGACTTATAAACCTACAGGGGAACGTAGTTCTAGGACAATGAGGGTACGCTGAATAGAAGTACAACTCAGTGCTAAGCCTACTACCAACTGGAAAAGTGTATGACACAACATAACTAAAATACTGGATTAGCTCAATCTTCTGACCTGCTAATTGAGAATGCAACATTTATGTACTAACAATGAAACATTCAAAATCAAAGGCATGTTTATATGTTTAACTGACCTAGCAAGTGCAATTCATGAACTAAGATAATCTACCCAACTAGAGTTCTAAGTATTATACAAAGGACTAAGCAACGTTGCACGAAAACATGATAATCTGATTAAGACCACTATAACAGCTAAATCACAAACAATATCTAAGGTTTTAGAAACCCTAGGTCTAAACAAGATATAGAGAATCAAGAATCTGACTGAATTCATAGGGACCTAGTGGATGAAAGGAATCCACTAATGAAATCCCACATACCTGGTGATGAAATTTATGGAGAAATCTTTTGATTTCAGGGCTAGAACTGAAGAAAATCTATGGCATGTTCTTGAGGGGTTTCGTCGACTCTTTCTCCTCTTTTGCTCTAAGTTTTGATGATTTTTGTGAATAAATCGCTTAGGGTAAAGTTTGACTAGAATACTAGGCTAAAACTGACCAAAATGTCGTAGTTTAGGTGTAAACCGACGAAGTTTAAATGTCCAAAGCATAGGGGAAAAGATCAAAACGACCATGACTTAACAGCTGACAAGGCCATCGACGGACCGTGGACTAGACGACGGCCCGTCTTGTCAGTTTGTCGTTTGGATTTAGAGAGTTGGTGTTCAGGGTCACGATCCACAAACCTAGACCACAAACCATGGTCCCACCTACGGTCCGTAGGTCCGTCCGTGGGTCATGACTTTCTAGAAATTCTGGGTGAAGTTGGGGGTGACCAACCACGGACCACACCTACGGTCCGTGGTTCAACCTATGATCCATAGGTGGCCTCCGTCGGTGGAACCTGCAACTTCTGAAGATCTGCAATGTTGTTCTTTCTCGAATCCGGGGTGTTACAATATCCTACAAGGGCAGGTAGTTTCGGAGTACAGGTTTCTACTACAGACTATCCTTTTTGAGCATCCACCTCAAAGCCCTCTCGGTGCTATGTCTAAATCCCAAAAGAAGGGATAAAAAACAAATATCAATTCAACATTGGAAAGGCAATGATCAATCCTAATCCACATTTTTCAAGATCAAAACAGAGAATAGCCCCTTAACATAATTTAACATCGATAAGAAAACAATTTACCAATGTGAATTTATATATATGAGAAATACCTTTCACAATCATGATCATAATAACATGTAAGAAAACCTTTCCCAATAACATTGATACTTTCCTTTCAAAGCATTCTCAAATCCTCTGTAATAACTTCATGAAAACATGCATATCTTCATAAATTCATAATTCATAGGTTCATGAGTTCATCAAAGGTTCATAGTTGATACATCATAATTTTGGCATGGTTCAACATAACTTAAACTAAGTGTCATGTATTCACATTGAATCATCCATTAGAAGACTTATTTCACAATAATTAATCACAATTGAATAAAAACCCATAAAGATTTGATTGAAACCCTAACTTACAAAATTGAAATTGAATTGAGAAATTTGTAAAACTTGGTTGAATACCCACATACCTTCCTTCCAAAATCCCAAGATGGATTGTGAATTGATTTCCTTGAATGAACCCTAGCTTTTTTCTTCCTTAGGATTGGAGGGGGGGAATTGAAAGAATGTGGTTGGATAGATTTTAGGGAAATATATTAATGAATTGAAAATGGGAAATATGAAGCTTAAAATCATTATATAGGGCCTAGGTTATAAGGTAAAATTATGTAGTATTGGATGAAAACAATTATCGAAAAGACTCAAAAGCCGTTAAAATAACTAGCGGACTCGACCTACGGTTCTAGCCTATGGATCGTAGGCCTTTCTATGGTATGTACTGGTCAACCATACGTAGAGAACTGGGACCATGAAATCACCTATATTTTGACACTTCTACAATTCATAGATCTTCCTACGGTCCGTAGACACCAACCGTAGAAGCCAACTTTGACCCTCAAAATTTCACTAATATTTGGAACTTACCTACGAGCCCTATCTCCAACTCGTACATAGGCTGGCGGACCATCCTGCTACTGAGACTTTATTTAGAAAATTATTTCCCCCTTCCGCCCGATTGCCATCTAAGGCCCATAGAAGCTTCTACGGCCCATAGAGGGGACCCGTAAAACCAGACTTCAGCCTAAAAGGTCCTTTTCTCCCTTTTCCAAAGTCCAAGGTGTTACATGCATCTAGAAACTTCATGATTTCTTTCTTTACCACTTTTTTGATGGAGGATTTAACCTCATTTGATGCTCTATGATTTGTTTACAACCCTCGGTCAAATTAATTTTATGATTACAAACTCCCTGAGAGATTCCCAATATATCTGCAATAGACCAACCCAAAGCTTTAATGTGTTTCATCAAAATATTAATCAAAGCGTTCACTTGCTATTCTTCTAAATCTTTTGCAATTATTACCGACAATGTATTCAACCCCCAAGAAAATATGTAGAAGATGTGGAGTAAGCACTTTCAACTCAAATTTTGGAGGTTCTATTAGGGATGGCTTGGCTGGTGGTGCTTCTCGATTGGACAAATCAATGTCTAACTTCTTTGGATTAGATGTGAAATAACTCACTCCTATAATGGAAGAAAATACCTCTTCATATTAACTTATCTCTTCTTCATCATACATAGCAAGATCACAGCAAATGATTCTCCGCTATAAGCTGCTTCACCAATAATTGGCCAAGTTTTATCAAATTAGTCTAAATGAGAGAACACGTGCATGTCACTTGGATTCTTCATGGACTTGAAAATATTAAAATTAACTTCTTCACCATTTACCCAAAACTTTTCATGACTAGCTCCTTCTTAAATTTTACATAACTGGGTATTTCATGAAACACATCCACTAAAGGTAAATTTACCGATATATCTATGACTTCCCGCAAGAACTTTTATATTTGGCGCTGTCATCTTTCTTTCTCTATCTTTGATAAAAGCATGACTTATTTTATTTCCTTTGAATAGTTTGAGCCATCGTATCACCATCTCTATCATTTGTTTTTGATCATTTTGAATATCATCCACTTTTGGTTCAACCCCTTTGTTAGGTGGTTCATGATCTGCAACCACCTTCTTGTCACCATGTTTGTTATTCAATGGCTCATTGCGCAGCACCTTTCCACTCTGAGATACCATAGCTGACACTTGGGTGTGACTCTTTGAATCAACAACTACTTGATGAGTATTTTGTTCTGAATAATGAACACACAATATCGGCAAGCTAGCTCATTTTCTGTTCAAGTAGCTTAATCAATTATGAAAGAGAATTATCCATATTTTTCAATGAAGAAAAATCACTCCTCATCTCATGCAACATCATATCGTATCCTTCAACATTTTCAAGAATCTTAGCTTAGAACTCCTCCATCTGAGAATTTTCCAGGATGGTGATTTGTTTCCTTGTTTTGCTTAGGTCATGAAGTGCTTCATATTTTCCATTCTCACATTCACTTCCTTCCTAATCTTCATCTTCATCATACAAGTTGACATCTGCCCAAATACCATCACTATTTCCATTTTGTAATACCTGGAAGTTCAAAAGTCGAGTTCGAAAGAAAAGTTGGAGAAAATGGTTGAGGCATTGTTCCACGTGTCCAACCTACAGATCATAGGAAGTTAACTGTAGAACCAAGAGTTGAGTTTGAAAAATAGTCTCTGATGTTGGACCTACGATTTGAGAAGATGAGTCCTAGGTATATTGGTGGGTCGTATGACTGATCTATTGGGTTTATTGAGATAATTGATTTAGGACCTAAAGTTTATGGAGGGAAATGACAAGTTATAGTTGGTTCTACAGATCATAGAAAGATCCAGTAGAAGGGGTCCCAAACTTTGTGAAACTTGAGATCTACAAAAGAGGTCCAGGGACCGTAGAAATGCCTCGTAGGATATGCCATAGAGTTTAGGCTCCAGTACTTGATCTACAGTTGACCAATACGGTCCATAGAAGTCGCAACCATAGGGTCACCCAAATATTATTTTAAAAGGGCATTTGGTTCTTTTCCTATACACTCAATTCCTATACTTCATTGTTTTTCCTATAAATAAACCACTATAACTAATTTTACCTCTAAATCTACCCATTCTCCAAAAAATTCAAAAGTTCCCCTCAAAGGTTTCCTCTCCAAGGCTCACAAGGGATTCTTGGGTTCTTCAAGTTCAAGTCTCATTTCTTCATCAATTTCATAGGGCTTTGAGATTAGGCTATGTAAGGATTTCATCAATGGGTTCCATTCACCCATTGAGTCTCAAATATTCTCCAATTCTCCAATTCAATTTCTTTAAATTAGATAGTTTTTATCACATAAGGATCATGATTTAGTTAAAAATTTTCTAACTCATACACGATTCAAGATTGAAGGACTTATTCTATGTTGTTTTTAGCTTAGATTAGTAACTTAATTGTTCTTTTCCATGGATGATGATACGCTTATGTTTATGAATAATTCTATTGGGATTTTACTTAGCACCAAGAGGATATTGAGATGGAGGTTCTCCAATTAGTAGAGGTCGGGTCTCTTGTAGCAATCTTTTTGTCCCTAACTATGTCCCCCCGTAGGTTGTCTTAAGTGACATAGATAGTGGATCCACCTAAGCTAGAAGTTAAGGTCCTTGCCTTGGTAAGTAAGGACATCTCTTTTCAGTGTGAGAGTAAGATACTATATTCCACGTTATAGCTCACGAGGTCTATGTCGGTTAATAGTAAATATCTCACAAAATGTACCAAGTTAATTGTAGTTTTTTCTTGAAGGTTTTAATTATGAATTCAAGATGCATTGACCATGTTCATGATTATGATTCGTCTTCAAAGATTTTACTACGTTTAGCTTAGCATGCATATCATACTTTTGCTTATGTCCCCTTATAGTCATGTTTACATTTTTATGCATATCCCTCATACTTAGTACATTCCATGTACGAATGCATACTTGTGCCTACATTGTTTCACTAATGAAGGGCTTAAGGTTTCTGCTCTCTCTGCTCGTGGCTAGTTGGTGATCATTTGTAGTTCGTAAAGTTGGTGAGTCCTCATGTTCCAAGGACAAAGGCAACTTTACTTATATTTCCCTATGTTTCTCTATTTAGATGTTTTACGTGGTGTACAAGTTACGTCCTTACCACTTCCTTTGATGTACTAGATGGCATGTCATGACTATGACACATCCGATTTAACGCCAAACCCTTTTATTTATATGAAATGCTTTGCTTTTGTCTAATACAATGTGTATATGTATATCGAGTGGATTGTGTAGGGCCTCTCAGGGTCTTATACGTTATGTGATATCTAGGGTGTACTTTGGGTCTTAATGTTCCAACCTTGATTTTTGTTTATCCTTGGATAGCTTAAACAAAAATAAACCCCATTTGGTCACTTCTTGATGAGCATCTTCATTATATATGCCCCCAAATCTAGCATTCATGTGATTAATCCCTCGACTCATATCAAGTGCAGTTATCAATCTAGTAGCCTCTCCCATGACATGTTTTGATAACATTTTAATGTTAACCATCATTTGAGCTATGTTCTTATCACGTTTTCGGCTCTTCTCTTCTTGTTCTTTGGTTAAATCAACTTGAAGAGGACACACTTGATCTTTAATCATATGCCAAGCTAGGTTGACATTTGTAATCTCATTAAGTAGCATAGCATTGAAGCAACGTCAAATTGTTGCCATACTATTCCTCCTTTGATGAGTTTGTGAGACAACCCTTTGTTCATGATGACAAGGCTTTTATAGAAATATTGCATCAATAACCTTTCCAGAATACCATTATTTTGATATTGAGACATCAACCTTTGGAAACGCCGCCATGTTTCAATAATGGTCTCACCTCTTATTCTTTTAAAATTTTGAATACCATCTCTCAACTTTACCATTTTCTAGGAAGGGAAAAACCTTTCAAGGAACGCTTCAGTGAGTTCTTCTCATGAAGTGAAGAAATCTTGTGGTAGTGTGGACAGCCATTTTGTTGCTTCTCTCATTAAGAATAAGGAAAGAGCCTCAACCATATTGATATTTGTGTAATTCTTTAAACGGTAAAAGGGCCAAAATATTCACAAATTTTCAGAGATGGTCATGGGGATCTTTACGGGCTTGACCCCCAAACATTTCCCTCATTTGGAGCAGCTGCAACATGGGGGTAACCTAATTGCTCCACAACTATTGATGACATCGAGATTTATGTCATCCATATCCACAATGTCATTGCTTTACCCATAGTGACTACTATCGTCACAACCATCTACATTCATTTTCTCGCCTACTATTGGGGTACTAAAACAACAAAAAATAACATCCTACTACAAACAAAAAAGTTTACCAACTAACTACACAAATTGTACTCTTAGTAATCATACCTTGACAATGACACAATTTTTTATAACTCTCAAATTACCTTAAAAGCAAGTCCAAAGAGTAAGTGGTTGGTAGCAATAAAAATACCCAACAAAGTTTTGGGGTCGCTTTTGTGATAAGAATTCAATTCGGAAATTAAAAATGAAAACTAATGCATTGTAGTAAATAGAACAAGTGGGCGGATGAGTCCACCAAATATACTACTAAACTAAAAACTTGCAAGATTTTTCTGAATGCCTCTCAAAGGAAGAGTATTTCCTTTATATGGAGAGTATACAAATTAAACATCCCTAACGATCCATTATTCCTATCCCTAAACATTAGCTATTCAATCCGTCTAAATCTGCCATTCAAATCCGTCTAAATCTACTATGGTATTCCTCTAAATGTGTTATTCTCTCACAATATTATTCTCTAAAATTACTATGACAAATATGTATAAGTTCACTTATTTACAAAAGTATATACATTAATATATACAATCATTCTCTATTAATTCATCATGCTAACATCCCCCCTCAAATTGATGTTAGTGGATGATGAAGCATCAAGTTACCTACTAGAAATTGTTGGTGTTGTCGTGCCATGGATTTTTTAAATTCATCAGCTATCTAAAGATCACCGGACATGTACGGAAGAGTAATGACTCTTTTATCTACAACTTCTCGTATATAATGACAATATTTTTCGATGTGTTGTGTCCTCTTATGATAAACCAGATTAGTAGCAATCTGAATAACACTTGTATTATCACCATGGAGAAGAGTAGGATTAGATTGAGGAAATCCAATCTCATCAAGTAATCTATGAAGCCACACAACCTCAGCGAAAGGAGTATACATAGATCGATAGTCAGGCTCTATTGAGGATTTAAATACGCGATACTCTTCCAAGATATCATTGATTTTCCAAGAAATATGTACCAACCAGTGATTGAATGATGAATATCAGGACATCCCGCATAATCATAATCATTAAACGCAGTAAGACAAATAGAAGAACCACTAGGAAAGAATAACCCACGAGTAAATGTTACTAGAAGATACTAAATGATGCGACGAACTGTGACAAAATAGAGATACCAAGGAGCTTGCATACATCCCATGTAGGTAAGGAGATAAGCTAGGGGGAGGTTTCATAAAAATATCTTCTTTAAGATAACCATGGAAAAAAGTATTTTTTTACATCCATTTGATGAAGAAACAAATGTTGTGAAGAAGGAATGGATAAAATTGTTCGCCCCGTAGTCATTTTTGCTATTAGTGCAAAAATCTCTTCATAGTCCACATCATGATCCTATTTACTACCAAGAACAACTAACCATACTTTGTATTGATCAAGAGTTCCATAAGAATTTTATTTGAATAATCCCATTTACATCCAATTGGACGGACATTTGAAGGACATGAAGCAATGTCCCATATGTTATTTTTTTAGGGTTAAGAGTTCTTACTCTATTGCTTTCTGCCAACATTCATGCTTGGAAATATGGTAGTAACAAGTTGGAACAAAAATGGTGGATAAAGTAGAGGAAAAGGCATACCAATTAGGAGTACGAGATACTCTAGTATATAACCTAGTAGGCTCAGGAGGATTAGACTTGAAGAATTCACAAATTCTAGTTATGGTGCAGCCTCAAGTGGTAGATCAGTTTCGGGATCAAGTAGAGTTGGTCGGCATTGTTCATACACAAATCATGGTTTTAACCACTTAAAAGAAGATGGAAACTCCTCAAAAGTAGGAACAAAAGGAGAAAAAAAATATGACTCACTATCATTAGAAAAGAAATACCGATTTTCAAAGAAACCAACATTCTAGAAACATGAAATTTGTTAAAACATGAATCATAGCAAATAAAACCTTTCTGTGAAGTACTATAACCTATAAAAGTGCATTTCGTAAAGTGAACAAAGAGTTTATTACGCTGAGAAAGAGGTAGATACACAAAAAAAACACAAACAAATATATGAAACTTATCATAGCTAGGATTTTGGTGATAAAGTCGATAATATGGAGACTCGAGATTTAGCACATTATATGGTAGTCGATTAATTAAATAGACAGCAATAGAAAATGCTTCCACCTAGTATTTGAATGGGATAGAGGACACAATCAATAAAGTACGAGAGACATCTAAAAGATGACGATTTTTAAGCTTAGCAACCCATTTTTTAAGTGGTGTCTATGAACAAGAGCGTTGTAAGACAATTACATTCTCATCTAATAATTTTTGAATTAATAAGACATATATTCTGCACCAAAATCAGATCTGAATAATTTGATGCTCGTAGAAAATTGAGTCTTGATGTAGGCCAAAATGTCTTGAACATAGAAAATACCTCATATTTGGATCGAACAAAAAACACCCATGTAAACCGACTATAATCATCTATGAATGTCACAAAGTACTTGAAATGAGCATGAGAAACAATTGATGAAATTCCCCAAACATCACTATGAATGACATCAAAACACTTTATAGCACGATTACCAAAATTAGGAAAAGGAAGAGTTTTACTTATGCCTAATTTACAAGTAGAACAATCAATGGAAGCAGTTGAAAATTGAGTTTTATTCCCCAATAAACAAGAATTAGATAAATGAGACAACACAATAGAATTTGGATGTCCCTGACGTTAATGCCAAACCTTAGTCGTATTAGTTGTAGAACTACAAGCAAAGGATAGAATAGGAGGAATGAAAAAGTGTATAGGAAACAACCTTTCAACTTTAGGCCCCTTTGAAATTTTCATCCTTGACACCTAATCTTGCACAAGACAACCATTACGAGAAAAATTCACATCACAATTGTTATCCACCAATTGTCCAACTGAAATAAGACTAGTTGAGAGATTTGGTGAAAGAAAATCATTTTTGAATGTTGGAGTAATATCCCCAACGTTGGTAATGGATAAATTACTACCATTTGAAATATGTATTTGTGATTGACCTTGATACTCATGAACATTTTTAGTATGCTTTTTCACTTCGTCATTTGATTTGAAGCACCCAAATCAACAATCCAAAATTTAGATGTAACATTATTACATTGTAATACCAATATTGAAAAGGCTGACACGGTCATTTGTCCCATTTTAGGAGTAAGAGATTTTCATGAAGATGAGTTATCAATAGTGGAACCATTTATCCCACCTTGAAAAACATTGACCCTACGGTTTTGAGGGTGTGTGAACAATATTTGTTATTGTGTCTTTGTTTACAATAATTACAGAAATTCTTACAACATTTTCTAGCAATATGACCATATTCCTTGCAACTATAGCATTGAGTTGTAGTCATATCCCTGGTCTTTCCTTTACGTTGAGCAACAAATGCAGCAGTGACATCATTTTCTTTCTTGTAAGTGTTTTGTGAGACAATATGCTTCTCTTGACAAAGTAATTCCCTAACATCCAAGGATGGAGATGGATCACAGTTCATCAAGTTAGAGGGAACACTCTCAAACCCTGACCATAATTTCATCAAAAATTAATCTTGCTTGCTTTGCTCATGAACTGCTTGAATTACAAACATATAATAGAAGGTATTTTGGCATAAATAATATCTGTAAATTCAGCCCATAAGTTCTAAAATCAAGAATACTAATCCTTAACAGAGATACCTCATTGAGAGTAGTTAGCATTTTCAAACTCTAACTGAAAGTGTCTTGCGCTATTATCTTGATTGTTTAACCTTTTGTAAATAATCCCACGTAGCCTTAGTTTTCTTGTACAGCCGTGGAATAAGAACAATAAGAGGGTGAATGACCCTATAATCCATCTTATCACCCCGAGCATCTCGAATCTTCCATTCACCTAACTTGGTAGGATCAATAGGAGCAGGATCACTACCATCAATATGACTCCATAGTTCTTTTCTGATACAAATAACTAAAATTTAAATTCCCAAGAAGAATCTTTTTTTCTGGTGAGAAGAACACTAAAGGGTTCAAAGTGATGTGAATTTAGGCTTTTGAATAGCTACAAAAACTATGAACACAATGACTCAAGAAAACAACAAGAATGACCAAGACCAAGAGTCCTAGACGTTAAGGACTAGTTGTCGACAAATAGTCAACAAAAACAAGATTTTTGAAAAAAAAAAACCCTATGAAACAAGACAACCAAGAGAAGGCTCTAATACCATGTCAATATTTTGCTGAATGCCTCTCAAAGTGAGAGTCTTTATTTTATATTGATAGTATACATATTACACATCCCTAAAGATCCGTTATTCCTATCCCTAAATATCAGCTATTCAATCCCTCTAAATCTACCATTCAAATCCCTCTAAATCTACTATGCTATCCCTTTAAATATGTTATTCTATCACAATATTATTCTCTCGATTACCTCAAAAAATTTGTATAATTATACTTATTTACAACACTATACATTAATATATACAACCATTCTAAATTAATTTATCATGCTAACAAAAATAAGGGTTTCACAAGTAAAAGACGATCTAAGGGTGTGGGGATCGGTATTGATGTCAAGTAGGGATTCAAGTGGTTGCTCAATAACACTACAAAACCATTGATAAGCTAGTTCATCTTCAATGACACTAATTTTCTTTCAATATTAAAGCATAATATCATAGAATGTCCTTTGGTCTTATCTATGTATATGAGAAAACAACCCATTACCTTATTAAAATCTCTCTTTCAAGCATATTTGGCAAATAGAATTGAACCATAAATGCTCTTTTGAGCAAACTACAAAAATCAACTCTAAATTGCAAGCATTGAGCTATCTGCCTACTTTAACTGATCTCTTTCAACTATGAAGTGAACGACTAAGCTAGGATTAAGTTGGTCACCTTAACCCATAAGTTAAACCCCATGCTAAATAACTCAAATACATGAATGAAAAACAACTAGAAGAGCAAAGCACATGACCCACTAAATTAAATCAATACCCAACCACATAATCAAACCCCTAGATTTGGGGTTTTAGCCAAGCATCATAAAAAGGAAATAAATTATACCCATGATGTTCTTAGCCATTAATGTGTTGATAATAAACAAGAATATTCAACACCTACTTCAATTGCAACCTTTAAATGACTATTACGAGAGTATTTGAAAATCTCGAAACTAAGAAAGGAACTAAAAAGTCTATTGTTCAATATATATAAAAAAAGTTAGAATAAGCAAAAGATACATTTTATCACTCATTAGAACTATTTATACTTTCCCTAAAAATTAGGCGACATTAGTCAGGCTCGTCTAGCATGATCAGTGGATCACCATTTCATCCTTCAGCTTACCCTTTATCAACTCCAGGCTTTAGGTGTTTGATCCCCAATTGGCGTACTCGATGAAGTTTTCCTTTCACAATTGGTAGTTCATTGATTTCCACCTTGTTAGCCTAGTTTGACCTTCATTTTAGCTCAAGACTCTATTACATTTGGCGAAGGAATTTGGACTTGCCTTCTTACATTCGGTGCATCACTAATACATACTTTCTCTACTAACCTACCTTGGTATTTTCACATCAAACACTGTCAACTTTGGTGAGGCCTGGCCAATTAGGTTATTCGCCTTTTGTCATGCCCTGGGCCTACACCCTGGACGTGGCCGAAACTCGAGAACCATTGATGGCCCCAAGCAAACCCTTGGCCTAGCTCAATACTCAGCAGAAGACTTATTCAACAATATATGAACTCAATTGCAAAGATTTAACTCAACAGACTCAAATACTTATATCAGAATAATTAGAAATAAACACTCAACTTGTCAAAAGAGGCAACACAAGTCTGGAACATTAACAATGGAAAATGAAACAGACTTCTCAAATTCTATTGTCTATCTATGAAGCCTGTAAATGACAAACATGGAAGTCGGTGCAAGACTCATGCCATCCTAACAAAGCTGAAAAGTAAATGGAATCCTCCATACGCAAGAAGGCTCACCAAAGCTAGCTCGAACTGCAGGTATTATCAATAAAGACCATGTTGATGACCCTGCTTACCTGTATCTGCGTCATGAAAGATGCAGCACAAATGGTGCCAGTACATGGAATGTAAGATCATGTAAAGGGAACACTAAACATAACCTGCAAGATTGAATTGATAAAAGGAAACCTCAACTCAACTCGACTCAAGGATACCCAAGAGACTCAAAGATATTCAAGAACTTGGAAGTACTCAACTCAGTTCAATATAAAAGCAATAATAAGATACATTATAAAGAAAGCTTTTAAAATAGTAAATAATAGCTCAATGTATTTTAAAATAAAATAAAATTATTTTACTCTTAATTGGGATATTCTTTAACTGACAACCATCACTATGAGCTATGTGATGATACACAATCTCGCCCACGCTGCCAGAACTATCCTATACCTTGTCGAAGTATAAGATATCCTCAACTAAGTGGATCCACTAAGTTATTCTTAAGAACCAATAAGGAACTATCTAAAAAGTATGACCGTTTCTACCCAGTTGGCATATATAGTTTATGAGGACTTTGAATTATCTGAACTCATCCCCATATCGGTGTTCAATACTACTCCCAATAATATAACTCATTCTAATATGTTTAAAAACATTTCCTCATCCTCAAACTTTGAGATTATTATTAAAAATATTCTTTTAAAAGAGATAGTGCTCAAAATTCCCTATTAAATCATTTGGAAATTAAAGTTTCCTCTCATTTTAAATGTAAAATAGATATTCTTAGGAATACTTAGTTCGCATATATTCATTTTGAAAAATGAAACTCAACTCTCCTCATCCTCATACTCAGGTACTCAAGTTGTAACACCTCTGATTTGAGAAGATGGAAAAAATATAGCTTTTCAGGATCTGGTGTCAAAACCAACAGAAGCCACCGATGCACCAGCCACTATGTGTCAGACCACGAACCGTAGGTCGGTTACCGTGATTATATCCCTGACTTAGGAAAAATTTAGGGTTTAAGGATGATACCTACGGCCGTGGTCCACAGTCCATTGATGGACCCACGGACCGTAGGTGGGTTCCATCGTTGGGATCCAAATTTTGATAGTCTCTTATCCCACCCACGGTCGACCAGTACGGTCCATTTTTGGACATACAGACCGTATGTCTGACATTAGCTGAGGGTCAACGGCCTATTGGAGGAAAACAGTTATTGTGCAAATTCAAACGGTCATATATTTTAGCAAAGAATGAATTAGATGTCTCATGACCTATCCAATTAAATATAATTGAATAATCTTTCAAACTCCACCAAGTTTGCTAAAATCCAACTCGGAGTGAAAAGTTATGCTCGTTTTAGTGAAGCCATGTCAGGCAAACCATGACCCACGACCCCAAACAATGGTTGGTTGGTCAAACGGTGGCCCATCAGTCCTATATTAGATGGCACTCGTCAGTTTTAAGTCAGTATCGTTTTGGTCCTTTTACCTACGCAATAGGCACTTAAACTACGTTGTTGATGCCTTAACTACATCATTTTACTCAGTCTAAGCCTAATAAGTTAGTCAGACATACCCAGAACCCTCATTCTCCAAAAATCATCAAACTTAGAGCGAAAACAAGAGAAAGAGGCGACGAACTCTTCCAAGAATAGGCAGAAGCATTCTTCGAAGTTCAGCCCCAAAATCCAAAGGATTTCTCCATAGATTTTATCACCAGGTGTGTGAGATTTCACTAGTGTGTTCCTTTCATCCACTAGGTCCCTAGAAATCATTTTGTTCCTTGATTCTCCATATCTTCCTTAGACCTAGGGTTTCTAAAACCTTGGAGATTGTTGTGATTTAACTGTTGTAGTATCCTTAATTGAAATAGCATATTGTGCACGCGTAGGATTATAAGTCCCCTTTAACATCAGATTTAGTTATCACACCATTCATGCCTTTATACCCCTATCAAAGGTATATTAGGTCCTCTCAATGGGGCGTATACAGTGGACTGCACGTTTAGCTCACGTGGTTTATGTCGGTTAATAGTAGCTCCCACAATGAGACACTTAGTGCATTGACCAAGTTTTCAACATTTATATCACTATACAGTTCAGCCTATTATCTTCATAATTAGTACTTGGTCATTGCATTCAGCTTAGCTTTTCGGTTATGTTTCAGTATTTATATTCATGTTCAGATTATGTCATTACCTAGTTATGATTTCTTCAGCTCATATATATTTGTTCAGCTTACTATCTATATCATGCATGCTCAGTACATTCCAAGTACTGACGCATACTCTGCGCTACATCCTTTTATAATGTAGGTTTCAGGTACTCACCATCCAGATCACGCTTAGATCGATTCTCGGTCCGCATTCAACAACTTCAGTGGTGAGTCCTCATATTCCGAGGACAATAAACATGCTTTCAGTTTAGTCTTTACTTTCAGTTTTACGTTTTGTTAGAGTTAGCTGGGGGCATGTCCCAACAACTCAACTTAGTTAGAGGCTTTTAAGATATAGTAGTAGATTTAGCTTGAGTTTTCAAGTGATTGTTTCGGTTATCACGAAACTCTTAGTATGTTTTACATATTTAGACTAGTTGGGTTTTTCCCCATTTTCAGATATCCACTATTTTTAGCTTCGGCATAGTTCATTTTTTACTTATTTATTTTCAGTATGCTTATGATATGCAAGACTCAGCGTTAGCTTGGGGTCACTCGTGATCCTAGGTCCCGTATGACCTTAAGGGGGTATCTTCGCGGCATGACAAATTTGGTATTAGACCGTTAGGTTCAAGAGTCCTAGGATGTCTGAAAGCCGCACTAAGTACAGTATCTTTCATGGGTGTGAAGCGTGCCACATCTATGGAGGGGAGGCTACAAAGTGTTTTAAGAAAAACTTCACTTTCTTTGTTATTCTTATCATGCGGGAGGTATGATCCAATTTCTCCTTTTTAATCCTTCGTTATGCATTTCAGATAATGCCTCCTCATAGAGCTAATGCACAGAATGCTAATGCATGCAATACTAACGTGGTTTCTCCAGTCCCAAACCATGAGGTTACAAATGAAGAATTTCGGAATGCTCAGAGTGTAGCCAATCAGAACAATCAGTAGACCCCAGTTCCTACAAACATGAATGGTGGATCAGCTGCAGCTAGGGTTCGTGACTTTGTTTGGATGAATCTGCTTGAGTTTCTAGGGTCGAAGGTTGGTGAAGACCTATAAAACTTCATTGATGAGGTCAAGAAGATTTTTGTGGTGATACAAGTGACTGGTAATGACAGAGTGGAGCTGGCATTCTACCAACTTAAGGATGTGGCTCATATATAGTTCACGAAGTGAAAAGATAACAAGGGTGAGGATGTAGCTCTTGTGACTTCAGATTGTTTTACCGGAGCTTTTCTGGACAGGTTCTTCTCAAAGGAGTTGAGAGAAGCTAAGGCACAAGATTTTATGAACTTGAAGTAGGGTTCAATTTCGGTCCAACAGTACGAGCTAAAGTTCACCCAGCTCTCCAGGTATGCTCCGTATAGGGTTGCCGATCCAAGGGCACAAATGAGTAAATTTTTGTTTGGAGTATCCGATCTGGTGAAGACCGAATGTAGGAATGCTATGCTTCTAGGGGATATGGATATCTCCAGACTAATGACTCATGCTCAGAAGGTTGAGGGAGACAAGCTTAGGGAAACAGCTAAGGACAACAAGAAGGCTAGAACAGGGAATTATGAATATTCTCAGCAAAGATGAAGTTGTGGAAATCGCTCACAATTTCAGCAGAAATCTATATCCCCAGCACCTTCATCAGCTAGTGCTCCATCCCCAGGTTTCGACAGGATTAGAAAGGTAGGGTATCTGGGGAGTACTTTAGGTAACAGGACTTTCCCAACTCGTCCAAAGTGTGGTAAGAAGCATCCAGACAAGTTTCTTGCAGGCAGGGAAAGATATTTTGGGTGTGTTAAATCTAGCCATAGGTTGAATAATTGTTCATCTACCAAGGCAGGGGCAAGAAGGTAACAATAATAAGGCTCAGTCTACATCTCCAGCAGCACTAGCAGGTCGCCCAACTCAGCAGGGTGTTTCTTCTAGTACAGGTGGCGGGCAGCGCCAGAACATGTTGTATGCTCTCCAAGCTCACCAGGTGTAGGAAGACTCTCCTGATGTGGTCACTGGTACCTTACGAGTCATTCCTTTAGACCTTTATGCATTGTTAGATCCATGGGCTAAACTATCTTTTGTAACTCCCTATATAGCAGTAAACTTCAGTATTAGTCCAGAAACTCTCTCAGAGCCCTTCTCAGTCTCTACTTTGGTGACCCAGTTATAGCTAGATAGGTATACAGAAATTGCCCTGTCACAGTTTCTCGGAAAGACACCTCATCAGACCTTGTAGAGTTAGAAATGGTAGACTTTGATATCATTCTAGGCATTAATTGGTTACATTCATGTTATGTCTCAGTTGATTGTAGAACTAGAATAGTTAGATTTCAGTTTCCAAACGAGCCAGTCTTAGATTGGAAGAGTAGTAGCTCAGTGACTATAGGTCGGTTTATCTCCTACCTTAAGGCCAAGAAAATGATCTCAAAGGGTATGTCTATCATGTTGTTCAGGTTAAGGATTCAAACTCCGAGAACTCAACCATTGAGTTGGTCCCGGTGATACTTGAATTTCCAAAAATGTTTTCAGAAGATCTTCCCGGAGTTCCTCCAAAAAGGGAAATCGAATTCAGAATAGATCTCATGTATAACAGCTCGGATTTGAGAAAATAGAAAAACATGTAGCTTTCGTGACCTGATGCAGAAAGAACGGAAAGCACTGACGGTTCGTTGTCTGACACACAGTCCGTAGGTGGGGTTCGTCGTTGGGAACCAAATGTTTATATTATATAACCCCACCCATGGTTGACCAGGACGGTCCGTGGTTGGACCTACGGACCGTAGGTGAGGTTCAACACCCAATTAGAGAGAATTGGATGTTGGGTCAATTTCAAACGGTCATATATTTTAGCATAGAATGAATTAGGTGGCCCATATACTATAAAATGAATTATAATTGAATCCTATTTTAAAGGCCACCAAGTTAGCTAAAATCACATCTCGGAGTAAAATGCTATGCTCATTTTAGTGAAGCCCGGTCAGGAAAATCTTGACTAACGACTCCTACCAACGGTTGGTAGGTCAATCGATGGTCCGTAGGTCCCTCCGTGTATGACCTTCGTCAGCTTTTAAATTAGGGTCATTTAGGTCTTTTTCCTATGCGTTAAGGCCTTTAAACTACATCAGTTTAATCCTAATAACTTAGTCAGACATACCTAAAACCTTTATTCACCAAAAATCACCCAAACTTAGAGAAAAAAAGAGAAGAAACAAGCGACAGTTTCCCAAGTACAATGAGAAGGTTTGCTTTAATTTTCAACCCCAAAATTGAAGGACTTCTCCGTAAGATTTTATCACCAAGAAAGTGGGATTTCATTAGTGGATTCCTTTCACCGACTATGTTCCTAGAATTCAGTCAGATTCTTGATTCGCTATATCCTTCTTAGACCTAGGGTTTCTAAAACATTGGATAAATGTTGTGATTCAGCTGATGTAGTATTCGTAATCGAATTATCATGTTTTCTTGGAAAGTTTGCTTAGTTCCTTGCATGAAACTTAGAACCCTAGTTGTCCAGATTCTCTTAGTTCATGAATTACACTTGCTACGTCAGTTAAACAGATAGACATGCTCTAGTTTTTGAATGTTTCATTGTCAATACTTAAATGTTACATTCTCATAATTGCATGTCAAAATATTGAGCTATCCAGTATACCAGTTATGTTATCTCAAACACAATTTCAGTTGGGAGTAGGCTTAGCACCGAGCTAGACTAGGGTTCAGTGTACCCTGATAGTGCCAAAACTACGTGCCCCTGTAGGTATAAGTTTCCTATGTTGGGCATCAGATTTAGTGATCATGATAGTCATGCTTTTATACCCATGGCAAGGTATAGTGGGTCCTCTCGATGGGGCATATTCATTGGACTCCGTATTTAGCTCATGTAGTTTTATGTCGGTAAATAATAGCTCCCACAGTCAAATTCTAGTGCATTTGACCATGTTTTTAGTTACATTTCAGTATTCAGTCTCAGCATGTCATGTTCATGATTAGTACTTGGTCATTGCATTCAGTTCAAATCTTTTCAGTATATTTCAGCATTTACATCCTGTTCAGATCATATTATTGCCCGATTCTGATTTGTTCAGCTTATATTTTTGTTTAGCTATTATATATGTCCTGCATGCTCAATACATTACAAGTACTTACGCATACTGTGTGTTACATCCTTTCATGATGTAAGTTAAGGTACTCAGTATTCAGATCACGCATAGATCGCTTCCCGATCTGTATTCAGCACCGTCAGTGGTGAGTCCTTATACTTCGAGGACAGTAGACATGTTTTTCATATTCAATTCTTTCATTTCAGTTTCAAGTTGCTAGGGTTAGCTGGGGCATGTCCCAACAACTCTAGTCAGTTAGAGGTTTTTTCAGACATAGTATTAGAATCAGATTTAGTTTTGAGTGATTGTTCAGTAGCACTAAACTATTACTAAGTTTTAATGTATTCAGATTAGTTAGGTATTCCCCACTTTCAGTTCTCTCATGTTTTAGCTTCCGCATAGTATCTCTTTATTCAGTTGTTTTAGTATGCTTATGATATGCCAGCGGCAGCGTTAGCTTGGGGTCACTCGTGATCCTAGGTCTCGTGTTTACATCAAGGGAGTAGCCTTGGGGAGTGACAAACTTGGTATCAGAGCATTAGGTTCAAAATTCCTAGGATGTCTGAAAGCCGCACAAAGTAAAGTCTCTTTTATGGGTGTGAAGAGCGCCACATCTATGAGGGGGAGGCTACTAAGTGTTCTAAGAAAAAACTCCATTCTTTCTTTTCCAACTCATGCTATAGAGTATGAACTCTAACTAACCTCCTTCTAACTCATACTCTTCACATTTCGGAAAAATGTCTCCCATAAGAGTTTACATAAGGAATCAGCCAACAGCTCCAGTAGACCTATTGAATGAGCAAGTCACGCATGCCGAGTTCAAGGCTGCTTTCCAAGTGCTTTCTCAGTCTAGGACCGCCCAGGAAAATCAGCAGGTTGTGGCCTCAGTTCCGCTGCAAACTAACAATGTTGCAATAAGAGTCTCGAACTTCGCTCGGATGAACCCTCAAGAGTTTCATGGGTTTAAGTAAGAAACAAGAGTTTCTCAGCGACATCCAAAAGGTAAGAGACATTATGGGTGTCACTCCAGTTGAGAGTGCAGATTTAGCTGACTATCAGTTGAAGGGAGTGGCCTACAATTAGTACCAACAGTGAGAGGATTACAAGTCTTCCATTTAGACGTGTATGTGTTATTAGATCCAGGGGCTTCACTTTCTTTTATAACTCCCTATATATCAGTAAAACTTCAGTGTTAATCAAGAAACTCTCTCAGAACCCTTCTCAGTCTCTACTCCAGTTGGTGACCCAGTTATAGCTAGACGGGTTTTCAGAAATTGCTCTGTCACAGTCTCTCAGAAAGTTACCTCAGTAGATCTTATAAAGTTAGAAATTGTACACTTCGATATCATTCTAGGTATGGATCAGTTACATTTCTATTATGCCTCAGTCGATAGTAGGACTAGGATCGTTCAGTTTCAGTTTCTAAACGAGCTAGTCTTAGAATGGAAGGGTAACAGTTGAGTGCTTGTAGGTCGATATATCTCTTACCTTAAATATAGGAAAATGATCTCCAAAGGGTATATCTATCATCTTCTTTGGGTTAAGGATTCAAACTCTGAAACCCCAACTCTTGAGTTAGTCTAGTATTGAATGAGTTTCCAGAAGTATTCCCAGAAAATCTTCCCGGAGTTCCTTCCGAAAGGGAAATTGACTTCAAGATAGATCTTCTTCCAGATATCCAACCCATTTTGATTCCTCCTTAAAAACGGCTCCAGCTGAGATTAAGGAATTGAAAGAGCAGTTGAAAGACCTTCTAGACAAGGTTTTCATAAGACCTAGTATCTCTCCATGGGGTGCTATATACGGCCTTCCCAATACTTGCCACAACTTTATCAATCTGATCCAAGTTAGATACCACGTGCATATCACTAGGATATTTCATATACTTATGATTATTGATGCTAACTACTTTTTCATTAAACTCGGAACTTCAACTCAACACCTTCCACATCAACCAATGCTTTTCCTGTTGTCAATAATGGTTTGCCAAGGATAAGCGGCATATGAATATCAATCTTGCAATCAAGACTTACAGAATCAATAAGGAACATAAATTTGTCTACCTTCACCGACGCATCATAAACCACACCAAACGACCTCTTTATTTTATAATCAGCCATCAAGAGCCTCATGTTTGTCCGTTTTGGTTCATCAAGCCTAAGATTAGTAAATATCATTAAAGACATCAAATTTATGCTTGCACCAAGATTATACAAGGATTTTGTGAAAGCGCACACACCAATAGTGCATGGAATAATGAAGGCTCCCGGATCACCATACCACATCTTTGAAGTATTTAATTGTTTTAGAATCTATAACCCTCTTCGTTGTCACCAATTCTTTCATATATTTCGCATAACCTGGCATTTCGGTCAACGCATCCACCAAAGGGATATTCACTTTAAATTCTTTCAGTAGATCCATGAACTTTTGAAAATTTTCATTGTCATGTTTTTTCATCAATCTTTGAGGAAAAAGAGGAGTTATCTTGATTTGAGGCAATGTGGATGGAGCTTCAACAACACCTTCCTTCGCAGTCGTCTTAGGCTTACTGTAAACCTCTTTTGTTTGTGTCACACCTATCACCTTAGGTGGTTCATCATTCTCCACCACGCTTTGAGCATCAAAATTATCAAGCCTCGGTCTTTCTTTCAATGTCTTTCCGCTTCTAGTGACCACGGCTGGAACTTTGATAGCATTCTTTAGATTCACATTCACATGGGTCACAAAATTTTCATGGAGATTTGCATACACAGGAGCAGCAAACTGACCCATCTTTTTTTCGAGGAATTTAATGGAGAATGAATGTTAGATTATGGTGGTGGACAAACCTAAAACATCACTCTTCATTACTTGTAAAATCATATTGAACACCTCTACTTTGTCAAGAAACTATCAACAAATCATCAGTTTGAGTACTCACCGAATCATGTATATCGAAAGGTTACATATATTTGGAATCTTCACATTCCCTTTCATGCCAACTTCCTTCATTAATTTTGGTCTAACTTTGATTTCCGACAAGCCTTGGATAGCTTGACATGATACCCTTCAATATTTAACTTTACACATGAGACCTCTCATCATATATATTCCGAGATATGTCATTCACTGAATTTTTTCCACATCCAATGGCATGCTCAAATAACAGATCAAGTTGAGAAGTCAATTTAGCAATGTTTTTATCACGTTCCCAATTTTTATCTTTTTTATATTTAACCCTTCCTAAGTGTGGGAGTGATACATGATCTTCATTTGTCTACCAAGCTTGGTTAATCTTCGTCATATCATCAAGCAATATTCAAGCCACCACAAATGGTTCTCTGACAATACAACCATGAATAAGATCGTCGGCCAACCCATTGTTCACTGCGTCAAGATTGTTATAGAAATAATTCAACAAGCATTTTTCGAGAAAACCATGGTAAGGGCATTGTAGTAACACCCTGTTGAAATGTAACCAAGTCTCAAGTACATGCTCTACACCCATTCTTTTGAAATTTTGAATGCGAGTACTCAATTTCATCACTTTAGAAGGAAGAAAGAACCTTTCAAGGAAATCTTCAACCAACTCTTCCAAGGAGGAAATAAAGTCTTTGGAAACAAAATAAAACACCTAGTAGCTTCCCCTTTAGAGAAAAAGGGAATAACTTGAACCACATTTACTCTTGTGAAATGCCATCAATCGCAAAAGGTCTGCACACATTTGCAAACGTGCGGATGTGATCATTAGGATCTTCATGCTCAAAGCCTCCAAATAATCCTCTTGTTGTGATAGTGAAAAATGGGTTCGATTATGACAAATGTGGTATCCTTATGCACAGGTGGAAACCAAATTGCTCAAACTTTATCGTTGGTTTGATAAATAACCTCATCTTACCTTCTAACATATTTATCTTGTCATTGGCAACTAGAGTCGCTGCCACTATTTGCAATCAATGTCTCACCTACCAATAGAACACACCACTAGAACCAAGCGTACGTTTGTTCAACAACACACAGATTATTATGCAAATTACTTCTCAAATTGAATTCCTAAATGCCACTCACCGTCTTTGGCGCCATATTTGGAAATTCTCAAATTACTCTTCAGAACTAATCAAAAGATTAAGATGTCATTGTCATTAGAAATATCCAACAAGGGATGAATTCCACATGGAGTGGTGTGACGTTTAGGATCTAATTAGTGATTAAGATGCAACTAATTTCAATATAGTGAATGAGGCAAAAGGGTGGATGATTCCACAATATTTAATCACACGATTTCAAGTTCATGAACTACAATAAGTGTTTAAGCAACCAAAAATTAGCTAATTTAGTTAACTCTAGGAGTGTGGGAATTGAAAATTGATGTCACTAGGGGTAGATTTGCATTGCTCAATAAGGTTTATCATGGATAGGTTGAGTAATCTTCATTAATGTAAATCTTTTTTTTATCTCATAACATTAATTCATGAAATCACTTTTTGGTTTTATTCATGTGATTTTCAATTCAATCCATTATATTGATTTTACAATTAGATGTAACTATATTAAAAGCAATAAACTAATTACCCTCTCATATTGGTCTCTTTCGAGCACCAATTTGAGATCAAAGTGAAGATAAAGTTGACAACCTTAATCCTTAATTTAAGCAGATGTAACAGTTCAAATCCATAATCAAAAGCCATAAAACAAAGCAATTCAGCATACCCACTAAGTTAGATCAACACCTAAACGCATAATCATACCTCTAGAAATTGGGTTTTAGCCACTCATCACAACATGAAAAGAAATTATACCTTGCATGAAAGTAATTGTGGATAACATGAAATTAAGAAATTGCAAGCAAAACAACTTGAATTCAACTTCAATTTATCAAATTCAAGAATAAAAGTAGAAATCTCCCAAAACTAAAAGTGTTCTTCACCAAATATGAGGTGTTTCTATCTTTAAAATGTTCATAACTTTGTCACAACTTTTGAGCTCTTCCTTTTTCCCTCTCCTTTGGGATATCTATAATTTTCCAAAATTTGACACAAAACTTAATGTGCCACTCATTCTGTGATTTTAGTTGGGCTCACTGATCTCATTCGACAAATAACCAATCACTTCAGCTTACCTTTTTCTTGCTCCAGGCTTCAGGTGTTTGAAACTCAGTTGGTGATGTAATATAAATTTTTCTTTCCCATTCGACTAATCACCGATCCCTACCTTTGTTTGCATTTTAAGCCTCCTATTTTTCACCATGTGCTGTTAACTTCGGTGATGCTCTGTAGTTCACCTTTTGATTTTGGTTTGTCACCGTTTCTCATGCCTCAATTAAAATCAGCGCACTGTCAACTAGAGCGAGCTTGTACCCATTGGGTGACCATTTTTGGTTGGTAGTGCGGTAGTACCATTTTTGGATACCATTTTTAGTTGGTACTGTGGTAATACCATTTTTGGTTTGTAGTGTGGTAGGTGAGAATAGTGTGGTAGTGTGGTAGGTGAGGTGAGAATACCATTTTTTTTTGGTTGGTAAGGAATTCATCTTATGTTTGGGTAAAGATTTTATTACAATATTATTTTGTTAAGTGTCTTAATCTTGATATCTCTTTTATATTATTTATGATATATTCTAGATATAACATATCTTGGGTTCTTAGGTACATATATAAATTATTTTCCATTAATTGTTCTAATAGTTTTATATTTTCCATAGCTTCTGTCCAATATTGTAAATATTCGTAGTTCATTTTAATCTGAATTTATTTCTAAATCATACCATTCTATTCTTTCGAGATCTAAATCATGTAGGTCTATTTCATACCATTGTTGATTTAGTATATCTTCTAATTCGTCGTCATTAAATATTTTTTCCCATATGATTCTTCTTAATTC